>PISW01008480.1:0-73337 GCA_004023785.1 Mungos mungo
AAAAGTGGACCACTTTCTGGACCATACACAAAATTACCTTCAAAATGGATGAAAGACCAAAATGCAAGACAGGAAACTATCAAATTCCTAGAAAAGAACACAGGCAGACACCTCTTTGACCTAGGCCACACAAACTTCTTAATAGACACATTGCCAGATCAAGGAAAACAAAAGTAAACATGAATAATTGGGACTTCATCAAGATAAAAAGCTTCTGCACAAGGAAGGATACAATCAATGAAAATAAAGAGCAGCCTACAGAATGAAAGAACATATTTGCAAACAACATATCTGTTAAAGGGTTAGGACCCAAAATTTAGAAAGAATTTAATCAAACTCAACACCCAACAAGGAAATAATACAGTTAAGAAATGAGCAGAAGACATGAATAGATACTTTTCAAAGAAGACATTCAGATGGCCAACAGATACATGAAACGATGCTCAGCGTCACTCATCATCAGGGAAATACATATCAAAACCACACTGAGATACCACCTCACACTGGTCAGAGTGGCTAAAATGAAAATATCAAGAGACTATAGATGCTGGCGAGGGTGTGGAGAAAAGGACACCCTCCTACACCTTTGGTGGGAATGTAAACTGGTACAGCTGCTCTGGAAAACAGTGTGAAGGTTCCTCAAAAAACTATCACTAGAACTCCCCTATGACCCAGCAATAGCACTGCTGGGAATTTCCCCAAGGGATACAGAAGTGCTGATGCATAGGGGCACATGTACCCCAATGATCATGGCAGCACTTTCAACAATAGCCAAATCTTGGAAAGAGCCTAAATGTCCATCAACTGATGAGTGGATCAAGAAGATGTGGTTTATATATACAAAGGGATACTACATGGCAATGAGAAAGAATGAAATCTGGCCATTTGTAGCAAAGTGGATGGACCTAGAGGGTGTCATGGTTAGTGAAATAAGTCAGGAAGAGAAGGACAGATACCATATGTTTGCACTCATAAGTCTAACAGGAGAAACCTAACAGGGGACCATGGGAAGGGGGGCGGGAGCTAGGAAGAGGGAGGGAGGCAAATCATGAGAGACTCTTGAATACTGAAAACAAACTGAGGGCTGAAGCGTAGGGGGAAAAGAGAAGTGGGGTGATGGTCATGGAGGGGAGCACTTGTGGGGAAGAGCACTGGGTGTTATATGGAAACCAACTTGGCAATAAACTATTTTTAAAAAAATACAACATTGTGTGAACGAATTAACCAAACAAAGTCCTCAAAAATTATTTTTTAAAACTCCTGGCTTGCTGCAGGTGAGACAGGTTACAACTGTTCCTCAGAGTCTCAGTTTAGATCAGTTGTTCAGCCCTTTGCTCCCACATCATTTGTTATTATGTACCTGTTATTATACTGAATATTTAACTGTTCTCTCCCCTTTCAGACTCTTCCTGCTCACGGTCAACTTGCTTCGTACTGCCAGATTGATTTCCCAACTGTGTCCCTCCAAAGAATCTTGCTTTCTCTAGACTTCTGGATTCCTTGCGAGACTGTGCCAAGTCTCAAATCCTGCTCCTGCTAGCTGCTTCCCCAGAAATATGTTTCCTCCACATTTCTACCTTTCGATCTCTCAAAACCTAGTTCATGTGTTTAATGTTTCTGAGGATAGGCCAGAAGCAATGATCATGCCTAGATCTCGTATTTTGGTTTCTAGTACCATTTTTCGATAAAAGGAACCAAAGCTCTTGGAGAAATGGCTGATTCTAGGGCTGGGGCATTGAATATGTAAGATAAGTCTGAAGCATCTTATAGTGTTCAAAAAACAACCAGCACCACGAATGATGGGCCTTTGTTATGGGGACATAGGAGTCAACTAAGAAATCTCCTTGGAGCCAAAGCTGAACAATTTGAGCAACAAAATAAATTCGTGTTGAGTAATAACCCAAAGTACAAAATAAACATCCAACAGTCACTGATATAAATAAATTATTGAAAAAATAAATCAGACAGGACAACAAATTTCCCATGCTTAAGATTCTAAATAATTGACATAGACACTCCACATTTCTCACTTTTCAAGTGTGGGCTGCACATAGTGACTTCTTTCCAAAATGGGCAGTATAAAAAGGGTGACAAAAGGGCAACAGTGAATTGGGACTCCTGGGTGCTTCAATTGGTTAATCATCCATCTCTTGGTTTTGGTGCAGGTCATTATCTCACAGTTTGTGAGATCGAGCCCTGTATTAGACTCTGCATTGACCATGCAGAGCCTGTTTGGGATTCTCTCTCTCTTTCTCTCTCTCTCTCTCTCTCTCTCTCTCTCTCTCTCTCTCTCTCTCTCTCTCTCTCTCTGCCCCTCCCCTGCTCACTCTATCTTTCTCTCCAAATAAATGAATAAACTTAAACAAACAAACAAAAAAAGAGCAACGGGGAAGAAACTTGACAAACACCAGCTTAGCTCACTGATCATGATCAACATCACCAGAGATAAGTCACGTTGATAGCATGTGCCCTTGATATGATGTGAAGAGAGATGGCACTTTACCCCTGTGGTCTCCCTCCCCAAAACCCATAACCCCAGTCTAATCATGAGGAAATCATCTGGAAAATTCCAATTAAGGGACATTCTGCAAAACATCTAACTAATACTCCTAAAAATTTTCAAGATCATCAAAAGTAAGAAAAGTCTGAGGGGTGCCTAGGTGGCTCAGTCAGTTGACTGTCTGACTATTTTGGTTAACAACAATGTATCAGCATCAGCTTATTAATTGTGGCAAATGTACCATTATAAAGATGTTAAAAGTAAGAGAAACTGGGTGTGCAGGATATGACAACTATGTGTACTATCTTCTCAAATTTTCTATAAATCCAAAACTGTTCTAAAATTAAACATTTATTATAAAAACTTACAAAACTGTAGGTTACACATGACCTGAATTTTGTGAAGGGAGAATTACAATTTTATGTACAGCCATATTATTATAAATATATCAAAAAAGTCTTGAACTGTGCTGTCTGTACATAACCACTACCTACCTGTGAATCTTGAACACTTGGATTGTGACTAGTACAAATTAAGATGTGTTGTAATTATAAAATATACACCAAGTTTTAAACTTAGTTTGAAGAAAAGAATGTAAACAATGTCATTAATATTTTTTATTGACTAATATTGAAATGATATTTTGAGCAGTGCATAGCGGCTCAGTCAGTAAGTGTCATACTTTGGCTCAGGTCATGATCTCACAGCTCCTGAGTTTGAGTCCCGCATCAGGCTCCAGGCTGTCAACTCAGAGCCTGGAGCCTGCTTTGGATTCTGTGTGTCCCTCTCTGCCTCTACCCAACTTGCACTCTGTTTCTCTTTCTCTCAAAAATGAATAAACATTTATAAATTTAAAAAAATAAGTGATATTTCAGTTTATCAGGTTAAATAAAATTTATTTATTTATTTATTTATGGTTTCTTTTGATTTTGCTACTAAAAATATATAAACTATTTATGTGGCTCACATTGTACTTCTCTTGATTACAGTGGTCTAAAAGGATAGACATGAAATGTTAGAAATAGTTATTCCTGGGAGTGGAATTCAGGGTAATTTATTTAGCTTTCCTTTTTCTAATTTTTCTTCAATAAATGTGTGTTTCTTGTACAATATAAAGGTGATTATATAAAAGGCAGAGAGAACTACTGCTATGAAATGTCACACTAAATGATAGAAGCAACAAACAAACATATCAAGCCAGAGAGTTATTAATTAATTATTCATACATTCATTTGAATATACATATATTAAGTATCCCATGTACAAGGCACCAGGACAGTTGCTGGGAATACAAATACACAAAAAAAGATGAGCTATAATTATTTCCTACAAGTTCACAGTCCACTTGGCAAGTTAGGCTTATAAATAAAATTTTCAAACACTGCATGGTCTGTGATACTATGAGATTACTATAGTCAATTCTCCTTTATTTCTTGCTTTCAATGCTGTTGTTTCCCTGCCTCCAAACTTAGTCTAACTCTGTGTCCACACTTGGATTGCAGCTAATACCTGTATGCTAATGACTATGACTCTAACCTTGATTATGCTCAAGATCCATGTAAACATCCCACATCCTTTTGGTCAGATGACCCTTGAGCAGTATAAAAACTATAAGCCTAAAACCATAATCTTTTCACCTCCCCTACTCCAAGCTCTCTGCCTCTATATTTGTTGTCTTTTTTTTTTCTTTAACATTCATTCATTTTGAGAGACAGAGAGATACAAAATTCCAGGAGGAGGGGAGAAGCAGAGAGAGAGGGAGACACAGCATCAGAAACAAGCTCCAGGCTCTGAGCTGTCAGCACAGAACCCGACATGGGGCTCGAACCCACAAACCATGAGATCATGACCTGAGCTGAAGTTGGACACTTAGCCAACTGAGCCACCCAGATGCCCCAGTATTTCTTGTCTTAGGTAATGATACTATGTGCCTCCGAGCTCTGCATAAAAGTTAGATTTAGGTATTTTACTTCATTTCTCACAATTTTTTAGACGTAGCCCAGCACAAGCTCACAAATGATTCACCTTGAGCTATCAATTCAACCTCATCTCCTGACACATCTTTCACCAACATTGAACTAGAAATACCAAAATACTAAATTCATGAAATATGAGTTAACACATCTCTTGTCTCCATCTTTCCCTCTACCCTTCCCTTTGTTTGGAGTTTCCAACCTCATCACCACCTCCTCCTCATTATCCTCTGACTTCTCTCTGAAGCCTTCCTTGATCTTCTAGGCAAAATTAAGGTCTTTCTCCTCTGGCTCCCTTTAAAATGTGTACATACTTCCAAAATAGCATTTATCTCCTCATATATTTTTTATATTTATTGCCTGCTTCCTCTGGGATACTCAATTGCTTGAGACCAAGAATTATGTCCCTTTCACCTCAATATTCCCAATATTACACAGATCACATCTTCCTTCACCTTTCCTACTCTACTGGGGTCACTCTTAGAACATTCCTTGAGTGCCCCAACCAGGCTTCCACTTCTGGGTTTTTTTAATAGAATATTCTTGCATCTAATGGTTCCCTTCATCCCATAATTCAGATCACTGCTAAAATGCCACCTCATCAGAGAAGTTTTTCCTTCAACCCTACATAGGTACTCACCCAACCGATCCCTCTTTCCCCTTACCCTGTCTCACAGTCTTTCATGGCAATCATCGTTAGCAAACATAATGTTATATATTTGTTGGCATATATTTTTACCTGTATCTCCACCAGAATATAAGCATCAAGAAGCCTAGGACTTCACTTGAGTTATTCAACAAATGAATAAAGATCTGATGAACATATAAAGAAATAAATGATGCTATTTATCACCTACACATGACACTGTCTCTTTTCCATTTCTCCTTCATCTAAAATGAATCCCCTTCATTTTATTCTCATCAAACCACATATCTAGGATAAAAGAAGGATTAAGACACAAAACTCCAGGGGCGCCTGGGTGGCTCAGTCAGCTAAGCCTCTGACTTCGGCTCAGGTCAGATCTCACGTTCGTGGGTTCGAGCCCTGTGTCAGGCTCTGTGCTGACAGCTAGCTCAGAGCCTGGAGCCTGCTTCCAGTTCTGTGTCTCTTTCTCTCTCTGCCCCTCCCCCTCTCATGCTCTGTCTCTCTCTGTATCAAAAATAAATAAAACATTTAAAAAATTCAAAAAGACACAAAACTCCAAAAATTGACAAGTAAAATAAGACTCAGTAAGAAATAATATAACTTGAAAAGGGGCAACGGTTTATTAAATTTGTTTTGAGAATGCATTTTACCTTCTAATTCATTTATTCAACAAATACTTATACCGCATCTATCATTTGTTCTTTGGGAAAAGCTCTCTCATACATTTGTATCACTGTTCATAGTTTACAGGTCCTTTCTGACACTCCAATGTATCCTTATAAACAGTTTTTTTCCTAGAGGCTGCCCAGAATTCCTAGCAGTCTCCTGCACTTTCTTTGGGGTTTTTTAACATGGCTGCCTACATGATCAAGTCATCAAGAAGAATCTCTTATCCTACTGGCTAAGACAGAATCATTTCTAATGTAACATAAAAACAGAGGCCCAGCCCATCACCTTTGCATATTTTATTGGTTCGAAGCAAGTCACAGGTCCCTCCTACACTCAAGAGAGAGGATTACCCAAAGGCATGGACACCAGAAGGCAGGGATTTATCTCTCTACCACAGTCCACCATCTGACCCCTAAAATTCATATCCCTCCTACTTGCAAAATACATTCACACACACTCCCAAAAATCTCAAGAGTCTCATCTAATATAACATCAACTCATAGACAAAATCTCTTCTCATCTAAGCTGCCAAAGTCTAAATGCAGCTCCTGGGTATCATCTCTCTAAGTACAATTCCTGGGGCACGATTCCACTCCATTTGTCAAGCTGTGAAACAAGTGACCTGTCCCTAACACATCTAGATTATAGTGTTAGATTGGGCATGACCAGGAAAACACAAGGTAATTGCTATAGACATTTTGGGTCCAGAAGAGGGGGAAATGAAAGGTCGGAAGTACTCACTGAAATCCAGCTGGGCAAACCTTAGGATTTCCTTGATTAGATTTAAGGCCTGGAAGTAATTCTCAACAGTGCCCCCTTGGCTTTTACTTCTGCCTTCAGAGTTCTCTCTCTTCCTTCACAAAAGGTAACACATGTATCCAGTTGAGTAGTTTTATAAAGCTGCTTCTTGGCAGTAGAGTTCTAGGGGTCTGATCTCCTCCTTTTATTCTGTATTCTGTCCATTTTGATCCAAGCTGTTAGTGTTGATTTCAACAAGGTTTACTCCTTTAGAAAATAGAACACCCACAGATCCCTTCCAGATAATGTATACCTGTGGCCCCTGCTCTAATGGCTGAGGGACCATTCTCATAAGCTTCCCAGAAGCCCAATTGTTTGGTTGGAAGTTATATTCGAAACACTTGAGAAACCTCCTTGTGTGAGTGAATATTCCCACCTTTTAATCTTTCCGGAGATTTTGAGCAAAGGCTATGTGGTCACACTATCAGTTTTTTCCCCCTTATATTAAGTTTAGCACCTTTTTCCATTTGAAGAGATTGAGAATTTTCAGATTCACCCAGTCCTTGTTCCTTTTTTGTTGAACAAATTTTTCCTCGATTTATCTCTCTCCTTTACATTGCACCTTCATACTTTGCTTTAAAATCGCCCTACCTCTACAACCAAGTTCAGCCTTCCACATAACTATAGGAGGCAATTTCAAAATTTTTTCTACACCTACTTCACATGGATTCCCCTCCTCCAATTCCCAATAACAAATTCATTACTTCCTTCTGAGATCTCACTAGCAGTATGCTTAAAGCCAGATTCTTCTAACCCTTGACACAGGGCAGACAGAACTGTATCTAGAATCACACTGCCAGATTTCCCTCCCTGATGCACACCAGGAAGCCAGGACCGTGCAGACAGTCACATCATAACTTAAAGTCTGACCTTCAGGAACAAACCTGTGAGATATTTCAAGGACTGTTTCTCTCCTCCCTCCGTCTATTCCCAACTGTTTTATGTCCGCCATGTTTCTACATCCAGAATATATATAAACTCCCAGAAACAACTTAGAGGAAGTCAGTAGGACCACTACCACTATTTTGCTTCTTTTAGGTAGAAACAGTGGGAGGAAAATTCTTTGTATAATACTAGAAATATAAAGAATTCCCACCGAGTGTAGGCTGAGAATTCTTGCATTTCGTGTATCCCATGAGTTCAGAATATAAGACGGCCATGCAATGATACAGAGAAGAAGGTACTAAATATGGTAGCTATATTTTATGTTTGTTTGTCTGCTGAAATGAAATTCTCCCATGGCTTTTTTCAGATCTTGAAAATAAGGAAGTTTGGCTGGGAAGCCTCAAAAGGCTCTTTAATTCTAATTTTATTTTCTGATTCTCTGATTTGAACAGATAAAATTTAAATGGGTACTGGTGTTGAAGTATAACTATCAAAATGCTAGTGTTGGCACTGAAGCCAAGCCCTTGATGAAGTTTCAGTAATGTTGGTCCCTATCATATTCCAGCCACCCAGAACCCAGGAAAAGCTGAGTGAAAAGTAGGGTCTAAGAACCAGGAGGCCAACTTGGGTAATCAGCAGTCAACTTACATATTCAATGAGCACCTTCGTGGGCACATTATAGATACACACCAAAATCTGTCACACTCAAACTGCAAGTCCCAGGGTTAGATTTCCTAAAGTGGATTACCTCCCAGACTGGTAAACCTACAGGTAAAATATCTTTTTTCCATCCCCTGACAACTTTTCTTTGCCCTGCTACTTACTATTCTGCTGTAATTCTGCTTCTGTTATGTTTAGATTTATTTCAGAGCAATTGTTTTCATTTCCTTTTTATTTTTTCACTAAAGTGTAAACGTTAATATGGTGATACTAAAATGTGTCCCCACATCCCCAGTGGTCTGGGTGCTTAGAACCGAGCACTTTTTGATACAACTCCTCAATTTCTTCTAATGTGCCCCAGCCCTGAGAACCACTGGCCTAGAGTATTTTAAGGCTGCTGCTCCTCGGTCTGGCCTCCAGGGGGCCATCATGCCCACTAACAACTCTCAGAGGAATGAGAACAAACTGACACTCTCTGGGACACGTGAGAGGACTGAACTTAGGACAAAAAAAAGAATAAGATGAAAAGTAGAAGCCTAAATACTTTTGAGGTAACTGAGGCAGAATCTCTTTAAAATTCTCCTAAAATTTAGGAATCTCTGTGAGCAACTCCTTCCTTCTGCAAGCGCAATTTCCCCAGTGCCTGTCTTAGACCCAGTCCCAGGCTCGTAAACCTCTCCATTGGGAGAGGCTCTCCATTTCATCATCATTTCTTTGGGCAAGATACACTTTATAACAGTGGTTATAAAGGTCCATCCTTTATAACAACTCCTTCTTGGAGGAATAACTCGGTCAGAAGAATTTGTTCCTTGTCTTGAGCAGGTCACCTAACCTTTACACGTACCCACTGGTACTCACGTCATGTTTGATTCTTCTGAAATGACAATTGCAGCAGCCAGCATCTCAGTGTTTTCTAGAATAGTTCTCAGAAACAGCCTGGAAAAACACCACAAGGTTTTGTCGTTTAAATGTAAAGATACATCAGAGTGATGGTGAGTTGAGGGGTTGGGAGGGCCCAGGAACATGATTAGTTCAAGGAGCTCAGGAACTGTCAGAATAAACATTTATCTGCCACCTATCCGGTTAAGAATCAGCAGTGGACTCTGGGACAATGATCTTTTATGAACAAACTTGTCTAATCTCCTTTGGAAAAAAAATGTTATTACAAAAAAATTAGAGGAAAAAAGTATACCAATTTTAAAAGATGCAATGACTATGTACAAATGGTTTCCAAATTTAAAAAATAACAAATACAAATATGAAAACAATACAACTTCATTGATAAACAAATGCACATGAAAACAACAAAGGTGCTCTTACACAGCAGAGCAGTATGAAGCTATAAAAACCACATTTCACATACGGTTGAATGACTTCATGGCATTTCATACACATAATGTTGACACAAAAACAATTTTTTATTTAATCCCAATCCCATTAGAGTATGCATACTTGCATTAAAAATACTGAAAGAAATACAACAAAATGTTATCTCTGGGTAATGAGATTATGATTGGATTTTATTGTCTACTTTCTTCCTTTTGGTTATGTCCACATCAGGAAAGCTTTCTTTCATGAAAAGCCATACATGACATGTTATCGATCAGTTAGACAAGAGAAGCCTGGAGGAAGACGGGAGGCAGACACAGACAGCAGGCAGTGTGACGAAGCTGACGTGTGCAAAGGCCCATAGTGACACTGCAATGGGCCTAGCAGGTGGCAGGCAGAACCAGAGCCATTTCACTGGCGGGAAGGGGCCCCAGGATGCAGTCCTCAGCACCCGCTCTCTTGTGCACAGTGGTGGCCTTCATCCTCTTTGGTAAGGAGCCCACCACCCCTGCAGCCAGGGCCCAAGGGAGGGGGTTTGGGAAAGAAGTTAAAAGAGGAGAACTTGACTGTGCCTTTTCTACTTTGTTTTCTGGGTGAAAATCTGTCTATTTGTGACAGCTTTCTTGGGAGCAATGTCAGCAGCTAAGTTATTTTTTTCTTCTTTTCTACAGGTTCCAGCAATATGCAGAGGGTCACTCAATCTCCAAGTTCAGTACATAGACCAGAGAGAGAATCTGTGACCTTGGACTGCCGTTTCACACTCAGCTATACTTATTATATGATGAGCTGGTTTCAACAGCTTTCCAATGGAAAGATGACTGAGATCATTAATCTTTATTCTGCTGGCAGGAGCACTAGGAAAGGACGATATTCTGTGTCACATCAGAAAGGAAACAAAGCTGGAAGTCTCACCATCACAGGCTTGATGCCTACAGACTCTGGAGTCTATTTCTGTGCTGTTGGAGAAGCTCCACGGTGAGAGGAACGACAAGAGAGCCTTACAAAACCCCCCTGGGCTCAGCATGAATCAGCCACCTGCTCCAGGCTTAGGAGAAAACAACCTGAAAGAAGGAAAAAGTAGACAAAAAAAGGCAGGCTGGGTGGCACTGATGGGTCTAGAGTGGAAGCTGCCGAACGGTCCAGCAACAATCTCCCCACAGCTGGTTCAAAGAAACAGTTATGATTACAAGATCCCAGCTTCAACAGTACTTTCACCTCGAAATCTAGTGCCTAAAGCGGATCACATTGCATTGGGCTCCACACAGTGCATGAAGCCTGCTTGGGGATTCTCTCTCTCTCTCTCTCTCTCTCTCTCTCTCTCTCACCCCCCCACTCTCCCCCTCTCTCCCACTCTCTCTCCCTTGGCCCCTCTCCCCTGCTCATGCTCTCTCTCTCTCTCTCTCTCAAATATAATAAAATTCAAATTTACAAAATGTCTTAGAAAAATAAGAAAAATCTGAGAAATTGTCATAGCTGAGAGGAGCCTAAGGAGACATGAAAACTCAATGTAATGTGGTCTCCTAGTGGGAATCTGCAGGAGATAAAGACACTGGGTAAAATCAAAGTAAATCGACCAAAGTGTGAACTTTAGTCAATAATAATATATCAGTATCGGCTCTTTAATTGTGGCAAATGTTACTATTGTGAGACATTAATAGTAAAGGAAACTGGGTGGGCAGAATACAGAAAGTATGTGTACTATCACCGCAACTTTTCTGTAAATCTAAAACTGTTCTAAAATTAAACACTTATTATAAAAACTTACAAAACTGTAGGTTTCGCATGACCTGAATTTTGTGGAGGGAGAATTACAATTTTATGTACAGCCATATCATTATAAATGTATCAAAAAAGTCTTGAAGTGTGCTGTCCATACATAGCCACTAGTTACATGTGACTCTTGAACACTTAGATTGTGACGATTCCAAATTAAGGTCTGCTGTAGGGGTAAAGTATGTAAGTTTCAAAGACTTACATGAAGAAAAGAATGTAAACAGTCTAATTAATATTTTTATTGACTAATGTTGAATTGATATTTTGGGTTTATCAGGTTAAATAGAATATATTTTTATATTAATTTTATATATTGACTTATAGTTTCTTTTCATGTGGCTGCTAAAAAATTTAAATTACTTCTGTGGCTCACATTGTATTTCTATTGATTGCAGTGGTCTAAGAGATAGTCATAAAATGTTAATAATACTTATTCCTGGTAGTGGAATTCAGGGCAATTGTTTTAGCCTTCCTTTTTCTAATTTTTCTCAATAAATGTGTGCTCCTTGTACAATAAAAAGGTAATAAAAATAAAAAAGACACATAGAACTATTACTATGAAATGTCACACTAAAGGATGGAAGCACCAAGCAGAAATGTCAAGCCAAAGAGTCCTTCATTAATTAATTATTCATCCATTCATTTGAATACACATGTATTAAGTATCCCATGTACAAAGCACTGGGACAGTTGCTGGGACTACAAATACACAAAAAAAGATGAGCTATAATTATTTCCCATAAGCTCACAGTTACTTGACAAGTTAGGCTTGTAAATAAAATTTTTGAACATTCTAAGATCACTGACACTATAGGATTCCTGTAGTCAATTCTCCTCTATTTCCTGCCTTAAATGCTGCTGGGGTTTTTTTCACTCCAACATTAGTCTGATTCTCTGTCCACACCTGGATTGCAGCTAATACCTGTGTGCTAATGACTATGCCTCTAACCTTGATTTGCTCCAGACCTATGTATACAGCCCACATCCTTTTGGTCAGATGACCCTTGAGCAGTATAAAATGTATAAGCCTAAAACCATAATCCTTTCACCTCCCCTATTTCAAGATCTTTGCTTCTGTATTTCTTGTCTTAGTTAACGATACTGTCTTACCTCACAGTTCTGTGTAAAAGGCAGATTTGGGTATTTTACTTCACTTCTCACAATTTTTTAGACTTAGCTTGGCACAAGCCCACATATGATTCACCCTTAGCTAGCAATTCAACCTCCTTTCCTGACACATCTTTCACTAACATTGACCTAGATATACCAAAATACTAAATTCAAGAAATACCATAAGTTAACACATCTCTTGTCTCATCCTTCCCTCTATCCTTTCCCTTGTTTGGAATTCCCAACCTCATCACCACCTCCTTCTCATGGTCCTCTGATTTCTCCTCTCTGAAGCTTAATTTAAGGTCTAGGCAAATTTAAGATCTTTCCTCTGGCTCCCTTTGAAATTTGTACATACTTCCAGCATAGCACTTCTCTCCTTATACATTTTTGTATTTATTGCCTGCTTCCTCTAGGATACTCAATTTCTTGAGAGCAAGAATATCTCTTTCACCTCGATATTCCCAACATTACACAGAACATGACAAGTAGAAGACTCTCGAGTTTACTGAATATTTCCCATCTTCCTTCACCTTTCCTGCTCTACTGGGGTCATTCTTACCCCCTAGAATAATTCCTTGAGTGCCCCAAGCAGGCTCCCACCTCTGGGTTTTCTTACTTGAGTATTGTTGCTTTACATGTTTGCCTTCAGCCCATCATTCAGATCACTGCTGAAATGGCACCTCATCAGAGAAGTCTCTGCCTCACATTTTTTCATGGCAATCATCATTAGTAGACATGATATTATATATTTGTTGGCATATTTTATCTGTCCATCCACCAGAATATAAGCATCAAGGAGCCCACGACTTTGTCTGAATTATTCAACAAATGAATAAAGATCTGCTGCGTGTATAAAGAAATAAATGATATTATTTATCACCTACACATGACACTGTCTCTCTTCCCTTTCCCCTTCATTTGCTTTATTCTCATCAAACCATATATCTAGGACAAAAGAAGGATTAAGACACAAAACTCCAAGGATTGTCAAGAATAATAAGGCTGAGTAAGCAATAATATTATAACTTGAAAAGCGGCAATGGTTCAGCTAATTATTTATTACATTTGTTTCAAGAATGCGTTTTGCCTTCTAATTCATTTGCTCAACAAATATTTATATCACATCTATCATTTGTTCTTTTTGAAAAGTTAAAAGCAGCCTCATACATTTGTATCGCTGTTTATAGTTTACAAGGTCCTTTCTGACATTCCAATATATCCTCATAAACAATTTTTTGAGGTAAGCAGGTCTTATGAGGAATGAGTTGGTTACCAGATTAAGAATCACTGGGTTGTAAAAATTTTCAGCTAGGAAAGTATTCCATCATTTTATTGTTGATACAACTATGTACAGAAGGCCATTATCAATCTATTTATTTCACCTCAGAGAGCTGTAATACACACATTGTCCATCAGTACCAGTACATTAATTCTCACTTCTGGGACTCCAGCTCGCTCTAAGCTTCAGTGTTAATATGAATATTTCACGGTAGAATGTACAAACTTTGAGGATAGGTGCAATGCCTTCTTTGTTTCTTCTACTTACTCTAAGGCTCTCATGCTATGTATTCCCCCATAAATATTTGTTAGTAAAGAGAATAGCTATTAAGGTAAGATTCTATCTATTTAGGAAATTTTCAAGGCAACTGTAATAGCTGGTCTCCAAAGATGGTCTTCCAATGAACTATGCCTCTCAGTATTCAGACTCCTACGTGGTCCCCTGCCCTTGAAACCTGGACTCAACTGTAAGTACAGTGTGGTAAAAATGATGTTACATGACTTCTGAGGTTCTGTCAGGAGAAGCTTTGCAGTTTTTGTCTTGATTTCTTGGAATACTCACTCTGGGGGAAGACAGCCATCATGTGAGCTGTTCTGCTACTCTGATACCACCATGCTGTGAGGAAGCCAAATGAGAGAAAGAGGGCTAGTCGGCCCTCAGCAATTTCAGAACAGCACCTCGCTCCCAAGCTCCTTCATAGAAGCAAAGAAGCCGTAGAGATGTCATACCTAACTGAGCCATCAGATGACATCAGTCCAGCCAACAACTGACCATGAACACATGAAAGAATCAATACTAACTTCTCATCCTTAAGGTTCTGTTCCTCCAAATCAGTTCCAGGGCCAATACTTGTTATCACTTAGGGGTCGGCCAGGTTAGCGGAACCCTTGTAACTCCAGATGGAATCAGTTACGATCCTGTAGCTACCTCTTTTGTGGACCCAAGGCCAAGCATCTGGTGATGGGCTTGGGGTCACTGTTGGTCAGGGGAGCCAAGAGTCAGAAAGATTATCTGGACATAGAATGTAGGAGAACAAAGACAACAGGGTACCTGCCTAGTACCTCTGTACCTGACCACAGTGACCTTAGAGGAGGAATTGTAACTCTTTCACCTTTGTCTTCCAGATCACATGCTATTTCACCTTTCTGCCATCCTTACGGCAGAACTATATGTGGAAGGGGATTCTGGGAAACACAGCTGTCTGCTTAACCAAATTGATTGGCATAGTCCAGCAGTTCTAAAGTGCTTGTCCTTATCCCAGATCTCAAAAGACAGTGAGTATGGGCAGAAAGGAAAGTAGAGAAGACCCTAGGGGCTCACTGGTGATCTTGTGACTGCAGTTGACCTGTGATTTGGGAGATTCCTGGAGAAAGCAGTTGAGGCACACAGGGAACCTTCCTCTCAAAGACAAGACCATCAGTCTGGATCTACTGGGATTCCTTCCAGAGACAGTGAGACTAAAAGGTACACTATGGGTATGAGGAACAAAAGGCTCATTTCCTATATTAGACTCGGTCTTCCAAATGCAGAAGAACACCAAAAGGACAGTGAACAGAGTCCTCGGGTCCCATAAATTCTAAAATATAGAGAACTTTATCCTGAACTGCTTTATGCAGGCAGTGCTTGCCTATCAATGTTTTGGGCAGGATCTCATCAAATGAAATAGAAATGGAGAGGAAGATTCTTAACACCACCCAGTAAAGATGCCGACCTCTTCCTGCACATCAGGACTCCCCACCTACCTCTGTGTGGCGGTTATACAGCGCTCCTCAGCACCTGCCTTCTGCCACTAAGTGCTGTGATGTGGGCTCCAACCACGTTCCCTGCCAGGCACTCTGGCCACAGTGGTAGAACCAGAAACAGTGGGGGGAAATCTGCAAAAGGAACCTCAGACTTCCCAACTTCACAGCGATGTTTCTCAACCCGAGTTGGATTTAGCTCCTTTAAGGACAAATAAATTTCACAGACTCCAGTGTTAACTGCACTACTTTTAACATAATATTATTTAAACATGTAGAAACATAGAAGTGTGTTCAAACTCTAGATGCTTATTGCTCTTCTACCAACAATTAAAAAATACAAGTTATAGAACTCCCCTATGACCCAGCAATAGCACTGCTAAGGATCTGCCCAAGGGATACAGAAGTGCTGACACATAGGGGCACATGTACCCCAATGTTCACAGCAGCACTGTCAACAATAGCCCAAATCATGGAAAGAGCCTCAATGTCCATCACCTGATGAATGGATCAAGAAGATGTGGTTTATATATACAATGGAATACTACATGGCAATGAGAAAGAATGGAATCTGGCCATTTGTAGAAAAGTGGATGGACCTCGAGGGGGTCATGCTAAGCGAAATAAGTCAGGCAGAGAAGGACAGATACCATATGTTTGCACTCATAGGTCTAACAGGAGAAACCTAACAGAGGACCATGGGGAAGGGAAGGGAGGGAAAAGAGTTAGGGAGAGGGAGGGAGGCAAATCCCTCTTGAATACAGAAAATGAACTGAGGGCTGAAGGGAGTGGGAGAAAGGGGAAGTGGGGTGGTGAGCATGGAGGAGGGCACTTGTGGGGAAGAGCACTGTGTGGTATAGGGAAACCAACTTGACAATAAACTATAAATTAAAATAAATAAATGTTTAAAAATTATAAATAAATAAATGAATGAATAAATGTGTTTAATAAATAGCTTTATAGGAGGGCAAAAATACAAGTTAAACATACACACAAATTTAGAACCAATAAAACTTTAAAGATTTTCATTTAATATTATACATGAAGTTTTGCTGAAACTATATCATCAGTTTTGAACTGAATAGATGAAAAATATATATGTGGTACTGGATTTTATTCATCAGCTTGATTTTTCTGATTTTGTGCATGATCACCATTGTTATTTTTCTTTGTTCAAAAATAAATTCGTGTTGAATCGTTAATTCATTCACTTATGGTCCAAGTAATTTCTGATCCACCAACAGTGCAATATTGAAAGAAATAGTTTTCACTTTTAAAATTTTTAAGTGTTTATTGATTCTTGAGAGAGAAAGACAGAGAGACAAAGAGAGACTGAACGTGAATGGAGGAGGGGCAGAGAGAGGGGGAGACACAGAATCCAAAGCAGGTTTCGGGCTCAGAGCCATCAGCACAAAGCCGGATGCAGGGCTCGAACTCACAAACCACAAGATCATGACTTGAGCTGAAGTCATACTCTTAACTGACTGAGCCACCCAAGCACCCCTAGTTTTCACTTTTAATAAAACATTCTTTAGTGAGTAATTACTACTGTACCTATTGCTAATCAACTGTAGCCAAATGGCTTACACAAAAGATGACTTTCGCCTAGCATAGCCACATGACTGGTGAATACAGTACTGGTCATACACGGAGTTTCACATGTTTATGGCATCCAATATGTGATTATTCCATTTCCTCACAGTTGTTTTCTATTCAGATTACCTGACATCATTTGACCTTCATTTAGTGCTAATATCACTAAAAAGCAAAGGAGGGCATTGGAATCTTGTGGCAGTATTTGCTTATAAGATCGTTATTAAGATAAGCCCCAATTTGAGTCAGTTGCATTTTATAAGAAATATATATTCTTTACAGTCTTGCATAATTCAGCGTTGGAAATTCCCAGTGGGGGAAAATGAGAAATTGATTTACAGAGCCCGTATATTTACAAATCTGTAGCACATTTCTGTTTTCATGCTGTTCTTTATTTTCTTAGCATTGTCTATAATATTTAGCAACTTCTCTTCTTTAAATTAATAATAAAACATCGAGGCAGTTGTCTGGCCTTCTTCATGGCACCAGATTATAACTAACATCTGTTTAAACATTACAAGTTTTTAAAAAGTTATGTATTTAGATGCACACTTTGCAGCATGAGCTTTGGTACCAATTCTTAACAAAAGCTACTATAATGATGCATAAAACAGTTTGAAAATTTTTAAGTGACTGTTAAACCTAATAGCAGAAAAGTTGCTAATATCTCTTATAGATATTCTCACGAAGCACAAGGTAGAACAACCCACTAAGTTATGTCCAGCGGTTTCCCTTATAAGCTGAAGTGTCGCCACCATGTGGCAGGAGTAAAAATAGTTCACAATTCTTTTAGTTCACCAACTAAAATTATGCAAATCTTAATTTAAATTTGGTGAAAACCCCAATATTACAAATTTTGCTCATATATATGAGTTATTATTTTTATATTACACCACTTAAATTTTACAAAATTTATGCTACATATTTTAGACACTATTGAAAATTCATTTTTAATTCTGATAAAAATAGGAAGACCCTTGAAAATTCCAAGACACATCATCAGAAATATGATAAATACAAAGTATAAATAACTTTTTAAGCCCAATTTTAAAATAATCCTTACTGCTATTATAATTTCCATATGGGTCTTGGAAATGACTTAAAAGTCATGATAACTTTGTCTCTATAAAAAGGAACTCTGTTCAGAAAAGAGATTAAAACCTAATAAAATGTAGATAACTGTCTGTCACTAACATATGAAATTCATAAGTTATTTGCTTTCTAAATGCTTCAATCAGAAATGTAAATAATCTAAATTCTTGATATATTTAAGGCATAATTTATTATCTTGTTTATTTCAAAACAGCACAATGAAGCCTGATTGTCAAAATTAGAGGTTAATTATGATTTTTTTAATCTCTAAGAAAGTATCTCACTAGTGAGTAGTGAGTATCTGAGCTCATGGGAATTGGGTGATTACCTTTTTCGTATTATGCTTTTGTATTTTCTAAATTTATATTTATATTTATTAATATATATGCATTATACATATTAATTTTATGATGAAAAAGGAAAGAGTTGGTGCAGCAACTGGGGTTCTAATAACCTGAAAATGACATAATCATAGAGCAAAAAGTGGTATAATAAATTATGATAGGTCTATACTTCATACAGTTAAAAATAATGAAGTGAATCTCTACGCATAATAACAGGAAAAGAGCTTCAAAAGGCATTAGTGGGAAACAAAGTTGCAGAGCAATATATAGAACATGGCGCTGTTTACGTTAATAAAAATGCTTGCATAGTGCAAACCCTGAATATTGCACAGAAACAGGACACTATAGCTCTGCAAGCTGGTGTCCAGACCCACTTCATCCATGTCTGCTGCTTTTGGTACCTTTATTAGAACTAGCAAATACCACTGAGTCTTTTCCCAATTGATGAACATATTTTGATACTTAACATATTTGTTTTAAAAAAAAAACCAGAAAAACAAAAAACATTTGTTTTCCAAATGGCTTTGCAGTAGTGATAAGGTTTGCTGACGGCTGGAGGACCCTTTTGTGGCAGTACAGCCATTGAGTAATTGGTGTTTAGTCTGTTGACTAAGAAAATTGGGGTGCCTGGGTGGCTTACTAGGTTAGCGTCGGTCTGTAGCTCAGCAGCCCAGGTGATGATCTCACAGTTGGTGAGTTCAAGCCCCACATGGGGCTCTCTGCTGTCAGCACAGAGCCCCGCTTCAGATCTTCTGTCCCCCTGTCCCCCTGTCTCTCTGTCTCTGCCCCTCCCTCTCCGCCCCTCCTCCTCTCTCTCTGCCACGGTCTCTCTCTCTCTCTCTGAAAAATAAACACTAAAAAAATAAGAAGGAAAGAAAGTGAATGTTCTTAGTAAACCCAGAGGTGATTAGCCCACCAGCGGCAAACTTGAGCAATTTAAATCAGGACAAGATCCAGACTTAAACCCAAATGCCTATGAATTTGCATTTTTAGTCCCTGTGCAAGGCACTTCTTCCCTTGCTTATTATGATACCTTGGAAACCAAATTATTGATAATAAATGTGCTTACTGAGAACATGGGAAGTGTAATGGCTTGGAATAGGGGATGTTCTCTTAACCCAAGCTCTAACAAACCACCATGAGGAACCTACCTCCCAGCAAAAACATCCTTTGGCAACTGGATTCCACATGCATTCACAGCGTTCACACCTCTCTCCTCTGGACAATGCAGACGATTGTCCTCCTGTGAATTATTATTTCCTTAGAGATCTAATGCCAGAGCCAAGTTGGAGTCTCAGTCATTTCTATTGCGGAAGCAGGAAGCATTGTGTCTCTGCTCTTACAATAATTTAATTACGCAAATTTTCACAGTCTCTCACTACCAGCCTACAGTCTCTCTACCTTCCCAATCCTGGAAGAAGCCTTATCACACTGAGAAAAATGGTACCATATGTCGTACCTAGAGGGAGTTCCTGAGTATTTTAGCAGTGAGGACACATCTGGCTGAGGTCCACTAATACAATCAACCTCTAATCTGAGTCCCAACCCAGTCCCCCTCCCAGCCCAGGCTGTTCTTCCTCCATCCGCATTTTGTCCCTTCCATCTGAAAAAGGATAGAAAAGGAAATTCTAGTGTAAAGGCAGTGAACAAAATTTTCAGGATATATATAAATACATAAATTTGAGTGCATAAAGCCAAAAGATTTCTAAATGTCCCAAAATGTTTTCACTAAAAGATGATAATAAATGAGTTTTTAAAAGCATGTGAGTGGTGTAATAGTCAAATATAATTAATATGTTTAATATAGGGGCACCTGCGTGGCTCAGTCAGTTAAGTTTTGGACTCTTGATTTTGGCTCACGTCATGATCTCACAGTTCATGAGTTTGACAGTGCAGTGCACTCTGGGCTGACAGTGTGGAGCCTGCTTGGAATTTTCTCTCTCTCTCTCTCCCCACACACACACTCTCCCTCCTCTCTCAAAATAAATAAATAAACTTAAAAAATATATTTAATATATAAAGAGTTCCTATAAATGGATAAGGAAAACCCTAGCCTAATAAATATATGGGGGAAATTAGCTACAAAATTTATATGTAATTGCTAATAAACATTTTGAAAAAATCAACCACACTTAAAATTTTTAAATGCAAATGAAAACGACTATCATGCATATCAAACAATGTGGATTTTTTTTAGAGTTTATTTATTTATTTAGAGAGAGAGAGCAGGGGAAGGCAAAGAGAGAGGGAGAGAGAGAATCCCGAGCAGACTCCATGCTGTCAGTGCAGAGCCCAATGCAAGGCCCAAATAATATGGACTTTTTTTTAACGATTACACCTCAGTGCTTGTGAAATTAGGCATATTAAGGGCACTTACATCTATTGCTGCTATGATTACAAACTGATACAATATAACATAGCTTTATAATATATATATAATGTAACCTTTAAAACGATCATCCCTCTTGGCCTAATAACTGTAATCTGTCTTTAAAATAATTCTTTGAGCAGATTCTTTTAATAAACAAAGAGGCACCTTAAAGGTCATTCATATTTCCAAGAATTGGAAATAACTTAAATATCTTGCTCCAATATAAATGTAAAACAGAAAATTGAATATATCATATGGCTTCAGCAATGTAAGAAAATATGCTTAAGACTAAAGACTACAAAGAAATATAGCAAAATGTTATAGTAATTATCTCTGGGTAATAGCATCATGCATGATGTTCTTCTCTTCTTTAAAATGATATGTAATTCAGTTTTTTCTTCAATGAACACATATAATGAGAAAAATGATCTAACAAAAGCACTTTTAAATACTAGATTGCATGCTTTTAAGATATTCCCAGTTTCCCTTAAAGTGGGTGGTCTGACATAAAAAATTCATCCAGATCTCACTAAAACACAGATTAATATGCTGCAACCCTGGAGTGAGGAGTTCTAAAGTCGACTGCCTACAATGTAAATTAGAACTGCCTTTTTTCTTTTTCCCTGAATTTAGCTATTTCAAACTTCAACTAAAGCGGTCTATTATTTTGGTTAAACAATACAAGCTGTAGGCATCATCTATTTGTTAAACCTTTTTTTTTTTTTTTTTCAAAAGTAAAACAACACTCGGGGCACCTGGGTGTCTCAGTCAGTTAAGCGTCTGACTTCAGCTCAGGTCATGATCTCACAGTTTGTGAGTTCCGAGCCTGCATCAGGTTCTGTGCCGACAGCTCCGAGCCTGGAGCTGCTTCAGATTCTGTGTCTCCCTCTCTCTCTGCCCCTCCCCCACTTGCTCACGCTCGCTCGCTCTCTCTCTCAAAAATAAATAAATAAATAAAAATTTAAAACATAAAAAAAAGTAAAACAACACTTTGTTTCTACACAAAGGGCCCGGACGGAGAGGATCTCTAACACTGAGTCTGATAGAGGGAGCAATCTAAGTTGACCACAGAGTCCTGTTTGATCACTGTCCTCAAAACATGCAACTCGATTCAGTCTTTCTGGACACCAGTTTGTACCCAGCGCCCTGCTAGGTCACGAAGACAGAAATGAGGAGGGCAAAAGAGGAGCAAAACATGGAGCCATAAACAACCCCCTTGGGTTCCTGCCCCCCTGAAAAACAACCTGTAAAACATAAGAACTGCTTTACCTGCTATTTCAGAACTAAATGTGGTTAAGTGCAGATGTTCCTATAAGCAAATCTCCCCTAGAACAAATCTACTGATAGAGAGACACTATATTTTCCCTAAATGCAGAAAGGACAAGAAGAGGTACAAAGATGCTCTTTGGGAAACAAAATCACCCTAAAAGCTATAAAACAAATAAAAAGCACAAAAACAAAACAAAAAACACACCCCAAAATACCTCCTGTGCAGACAATCAAGGAATCACTGTCCTTTTCTCCAGCAAGAGGGAGAGTGAAAAGCCACCCCCCCCCCCACTCCCACCAACTGGCAGTCTAACCATGAGGCTCCCAAGCTAATCATGAGATCTTGGCACTCTTCGATCTGTTCCCCATCCATAAAATGAGGGAAGGGACTCAAAGACTACATTTTCTAGCTCTAACACCTAATGGGTCTATGAGGAGCCTCCTCCTGGTTGGCCCCTGGAGGCCCGTGGAGACCAAGTTTAGGGAATCCAGGAGTCTCCACACTAAATGAGGACATAGCTCCTCGGTGTGGACATTCTGGAAGCACTTTAAAATAATTAGTTGGTCCCAGGGCTGTCTCTTAAAACTTTAATATTTACATTATGACAAAGTGGAAGTGCTCACTAGCGTTTGAGCCAAAGCAGTACCATTCTCTTTACTTATTCCATTGAGTTTAATTTACATTAGCAAGTAAGGGTTGGAGAGGTGGAGTCCCATGGTTATTTGCCTAGCCAAAGTGGACCTCAGATGGAAATAAATTTGAAAAGCGTGAGCGTAGGACACATGGAGGAATTTGCTCTTGCAGCTGACCTCCAGAGAGAAAGCAGAGTCCAAATAAGTGACTTCTAATATGCTAGCCCTCCTTCATCCCACAGCTCCCAAAGGTGTCCCATCAACTCATTCTGCAAACACGTACCCATCCTAGAGCATGGGGACTGATGGCAGCGAGGGCAAACAACTGCCCAAAGACCTCCTCCATGGTCTAGCTTCCTCACAAGTCCAGGCTCCCCGAAGGCTGCATTTTCTGGGTGACACACTCGCTCACTGTGACGAGTAACCCAAAACAGTAACGGCTCCCATGCAAATTTATGACACCTCCCACTTCATTTCCAGGGGAATATGTCACAGTTCCACTTAGAATCTGCCCAGAGGCACATTCCTTTCAGGAGACAAGGGTGAGTTCTCACCTCCTGGATCAGCTCTGACCTAATGGGGGGCCTGAGGTCGGTGCAGTCAGGGAAAGGGGCGCCTTCATGTACTGGGGGCTCTTCATGTCTGCCGGGATGTGGTGTTCCATCTGAGGCCTCTGGCTCCTTATGAAATATACACCAGAGAGCAATCTGGTAAAGCCCCACAAAGGTTTTTGAGGATTAATTCTGTCAGAACTTCTTCCACAGAAGGGAACTCTCCTCTGAGGGATGACTCTTCGCTGTACTGCGGGGCTCTGACAGGAGAGCCGGCCACGGGGCCTGCGGCACCCCACGCACCCCCGTTGCTTCTCTGTCATTTCCGGAAATGGCCAGAGGGACAGCATGTTGTTCCAGTTTGATGTTTTCTCTAACATCAAAACCTGAGCATGATTTGCATTTCAGATTTGTCAGAATTCCTTCTTTTAGGTCAGGACTGGCCTTACCTCGAAGTTAGTTACCTGGCAGGATTTGACACACACACCAAAATTCCTCCCGCTGTAACAGCTGAAATCTATCCACTAGATAGATTCACCCTTTGGAGTTTGGTCAATGAAGGTGCAGGTTAAAACACGAATCTGTTCCTTGCAGAAGCATCTTCCAGAGCCTTTCTCAATTACTAATGCCCCAGTATAACTGGATGCTCAGACTAAGGAGTTTGGGTTAAAATCAACATAGCAATAAATGAGAATTGGTTTGCTAATAATATATATTTAACTTATGAATGTGGTAACATCAAAAGGTGGCACTGAAATGTAAACAGATTCAAGATCATTTTGGATCAACAAATTCATGACAGAGCCTCAATATTCTACCAATGGGAATTAGTGTGAAGTTACAGTTGAACTTCTGAGGTTAGTGTCAAGAAGACCTACTTTCCCCACTGCCCATGTCGGAGGCAGAACATTAGTCCCGATTCCCCACGGATCAGATTCAGTTTGTAATTCAGTGTGAGCAGGGTGTGTGACAGAGACGGCAGAAAGATCTGGTTTGACTCTGTCTCTTCTGCTTCAGAGGTGTGTGACCTTAATCCAGCCACGTAAGCAACGTGAGCCTCAGTTTCCTGATCTACAGATCTGGGATATGGAAAAGAAAACACATTATAAGATTTCTGTTTGGTTATTCTCTACTACAGCATCTCTCCATCTTTTTCCTCCGTTCACACCCAGCAGGGAGAGGAGTTGGCCGGCGGTGCTGACCAAACCCCCAACAGGCCTCTCCTGAGCCGTTGTTGGCTCTGAATTGGGACAGGCATGTCCGTCCTGTGCTTAATTCCCTGCTTGCCCGTCCAAAGATGTTTGTTCACAATGTCGATGATACACTTACTTCCTGGGGAGGAAGGGATAACCTTTTTGTGCTTTTGCACTAGTCTGTATGTCTCTCTGCCTTGCCTATGAGAAACAGCTCATTGATTCAGGCTGGAAATTTCAAGAAGGCAGGGTTCCTTGCCATTTAACGAACAGAGGATGATGCCCGATAGAGAACAACACGTGAACAGGGGCTAAATCATCCATAACATGCTCGTGATGCCATGATATTAAAGAGATATCACAAAAGAGATAGCCCCCTCTCTCACTGAATCACTAACTTCCATATCTTGTAAAAACAAAACCAAATCACAAACATCACCACCACAAAGGAACCTAGGAGTGCCGGCTCAGAGACCAAATTTTATTTCTCAGCCAGGTGATTCCGGAAGTCTTCAGAGCCCAGGATCTCTGTGATCCTCCCACCCCCACAGTTTTACACAAGGAAAATCAAATTAGGCTGAGTGATTATAGCCAGCTTCCAGAAGAAGGCAGAATAAACAGCTTTGATTCGCTCCATAGGTGGGCCTGGCACCTTGGACAAGGCTTAAACCCGCCTTGCAGCCAGAAGTCCACCGCACCTCTGTGCTCAGTGGCTCCGTCCTGGCCCCGGCTCTACCTGGCGATGCCTGGCTCTGGTGTCTGAGCTCTGTGACCTCTTCCTACCTCACAAACATTCACGTCAAATCTTCTAACATGTTCCAAAACCAAACAGAGCCTGTTGTCAATAGGCGAGCCGGCTGCTGAGCCCCTGGGATATAGTGGAGATCGAGGCATTTGGGGTCTCAACCAACTCTGTCACCTCCCTCCTCTGAAAGGGTGGAAGTCCCCAACCCCTCCTAGTCCCCTGTGATTGTGAGGATTCCTACACCCGCTTCAGAGGACCCCATGAGAGATGCACACGGCAAGCTGGGGCCATCCAGCTCCCGGGGCGGGGGGGAAAAGGAAGAAAAGAAGGGATCTGGGTGGAGGTCACTGCACCGCTGATTCCTCACTCAGGCCCTGCCTGTCAGAGAGGAGAGTGCCGCAGTCAGACCAGGGATGTACTTCACCCCTTCCCTCCTCCTTGGGGTACTGCTGCGATGCTGGCTGGTTCTGGCCCTCCGGACACTCAGAGGACTGAGTTAGTGACTAGGCTGTCCCCCGCATCCTGCCCTGCACAGCTGGGGCCTGGGGTCTCAGGAGACGACGGGCTCCAGGGCCATGGGGCCCAGCTGAGGAACCTTCCGCCTCCAAACCACTCCTCCCTCCGACAACAGTGGTGGCAGAGCAGGGAGGAGAATGGGCCAACCCTTTCCTCTTTGCCGCACATGGTCATAGAAATCACCAGGGCTTTAGACCTACATTCAAGTTCTGTCTCTGGCACTTATTAGCTCTAAGACTTTGGGGAAGTCACTGAACAGCCCAGGGCCCCCTCGCTCATGAAATGGTAATAGAACACAAACCTCGGTTGGTTGTGAGAGTTAAGTGAGTCGGTGTTGTCGTAGAACTGAAGGCGCACAGTAGGCACTCGGTGACAAATTCCTTGCCTGGTGAGTTCGAGGTCAAACTCACATAATCCCAGAGATGTGATGGGGGGTAAAGGGAGGAGGGAGGCGCAGGTCTGTGGTCCGACTAATCCACATCAGGCTTCAGGTGACACACTCCAACTCCATGAAATTGGAAAGAACTTTTCTCCTTCTTTGTGATATGTTCAGAAAGAAAAAAGAGGGAACTGAGGCCCGGGGACTCTGATCATTGGCTTTACTTTGTTTCCAGGTCCAGGAGCTCCTGGAACCTGGAGGGCCGTTGGTTCACGCAGGCAGTGTGGATACTACCAAGGTAGCTCGGCCCACGTCCAGGACACAGTGAAGCCACAGATGTGCTGTGCTGCACGCCGGCAGAGGTGCATGAATTATCTGCTCTCCACTCTCTCCTGGTGGTCTCTGTCTCCAGAATACAAATCCCCAACCACACAACTGGCAAAGAAACTGGGCTGCAGGATATGACTACTAGAGCCTCTCAATTTGTGTGGTCTGCTAAAAGCAAAACGAGGCTCCAGGGCAGGGAAGAGGGATAGAGAAGTTTGTCTAAACTTTTCTGACTAAACACACACACACACACAGAAAGAGGGAGGGAGAGAAAGTTAAAGTACTAAAAGTTTTGTGAGTTCATTTAACAACTCAATTCAACAAATTATATTTCCTCCACAAACATTCCGAGGATTAAATGAACAATACAATACTTTTCTGAGCTCTCTGTCATCATATGCTTTGCTGTAAAAAGTTATATTCCTGGAGAGTTGATATCAGAGCTTCTTGCTCCTTGTCAGTAAACATAAGAAGAGGACAAACCTGTGTAAATTTAAATTACATAAAACCTTTCGCCCAACTGCCTGGTCTCTTAACAGCCCCTTTTCACTGAGCTCTGTGGTCTCAGAATGTAAATATCTTTATCTTAGCAGCACAGACTTTTGAAAATTTGACATAATAGGATTTCTCCCTCGCAAGGCATATCAAACACCACTGCAAACTAAAGTGTATTTTACTTTTACCCAAGACTAAATCAAAGGGTCCTTTCAATGTTTATTTTTAGACTTTCTGTTCCCACATGACAAATGAAGTGTCCTCTCAGTCCATCCTGCCAACCGGCCGTCCTGCGAACCGGCCCTGTCACCCCCAGAGTCAGCCCCAGAGGTGCAAGTATGATGGGATTGTGAGAACAGGCAGCAGGGACAGTTGGGGCTGTGTTTCTGTCTGAAGTGGTCCTGGGGGAGCAGGGAAAAGGGGTGGACCACATGGGCAAATATCTAAAAGCAATAAAGAACCAACAGGTACTTAAATGAGGCAATGTAATATGGAGACCAAAGTGACCGTGATTTTAGCTTGTCTCTGTTCTACGAAGCTCTGGTTCAGTTTCAAGCTGGTGTGGAAACTTAGAACTACTTGTGGATTCATTTCTAGAACCGTTATGCTAGAACAGCATGTGTTTCTTGAATAAATAAATGAATGGCACGTCAACCCAATGAATGAACAGCAATATGGAGAAGGGGAAGAAATCTATTACAGATCAGTGAACAGGATCCCAGGAGATTCCCCTCTGTCTCCCTTTGTCTTCTGACCTGGGGAGAGTAGCCAACAGCCAGAGCAGAGTCCCTAGGCTACAGGGACCTAGGAGGACACACATCCAAGAAAGCATGTCACTGTCACCCATCATGATATGCTCCCCATCTGTTGTAACCTCTGATGATCCCTCTCTTCTTGGAATCTCTACTTCCCATGTGAAATGCTTTCCTCATTTAGAGAACTAATCAGTACTGTTTTTAACTATAGTGCTTCTTCCTTCCTTCCTTCTCTAGATAATAAGATCCTTAAAGGTTGCAATTGCATCATATGCTGCTTTTTGTGGCTACTTCATTGCACATTCTAAAGCTGAGTACATATGGAAGAATGAATCAATTAATGAAATTAATGAACACGTGCCAAGGCTTAAGGAGAAGGACATTAACTGCTTGGCTTGACGACAAAAAGCAGCATCTCTCTTTGTGTTTCAGTCCCCAGCGCAGAGGGGCCCGGGTCTTCCTCTTGTGTTGGGGGCCCACGGTGATGCGCCGGCACCTGCAGCCCGTGCATAAACCCGCAGCTGGCGCGAGTCCTGTCTGTACTTCATTCACTGCTCTTGTGAGTTGCAGTGTGTGGCGCTGGGTCTTCCATCCTGGGGAGGGTTTCTCAGCTGTCCACACATCCCAGCCTACCTGCCCAAGACCCAGGCTGATAAATCAGGGCGATGCCGTCACAGGCAATGGGGCTCATGTCAAGCAGGGTCGGCTTGGGAAACTTGGGCCCTGAAATGAGAGGGTGGGATCAACCCTGGAGTGAGCATCCACTTACAAGAACGTGGTGTGGAAGTGGGTGGCAGGCAGCTGAGAAGACTCACGGAAGTCCCCTTCTGCACTGTGACTTTCTCCATCCCTCCAGCTGGGGAGTCCTCAAGATATTAGGGGAAATTTCAGCGTGGGGTGTGGGACTTTGCCTGCCCAAGTCGCAGAATTCACCTCGGCTTTTGGTAAGACATGTTCAGTAGGGCCAGATTTTATAGATTTACGTTTAGAGTCTTGAAGATAGCCAGATTTGTTAAAAAAAAAAAAAAAAAAAATCCACAGACACGTCTCTCCAGAGGAGAAAGGGCCCCAGGTTCCAGGAGGCAGTACCAGGGTGGTCCAGGCAGATGTCAGGAAGCGGGACCCTCTGCTGCAGCAGGGAACCCACGGAGATCCACAGCTCTGGGGTTTCTGTTTCACCGGCGCCGGGACTTCAGCTCCACCGTGAAAACGACAATGCGGAGAAGAGGGAAGCGGCCGCTAGATGGCAGCAGAGGGTAAGAAAAGTGAGTTCCAGGCAGCTGGGGTGGAGGGGTGGAGGGGTGGAGGGGTGGAGGGGCGGAGGGGCGGGGGACTGAGCTTGCAGCCCCTCCATTTTCCTTTACATCTTTAATGAGATATGTGAAGAAAATGAGTCCCTTACATGCCAGACACAGATGCCGGAGCATATGGAGAGATGCCGCACAGCAATATTTCTCTGGTTATTAAACAGGAGGCACCTAACTAGTCATTCACTGCATCATCATGCAGAATTGTCCTTTGTGTCTTGGATAACGCTGTTGACAAGGTAATAACGGGAGAAAGCAGTTGAGAAGACTGATGTAGGGACGTGGGCCTCTGGGCTCGCAAAGCCAGTAAACGCAAGCAGCCCAGCCCACCGGGGCCACCTTGCCAAGGGACATTGTGTGGCCTCTGCTGCCAGACTCAGCCCAGGCCCAGCTTGGCAGCTTTTTGGTGTCCCTGGCAGTCCCCGAGGGCTCATTAATTCAGGGCCCGATTACCACCAGACAGCTCTGGCGTCTGACCTTTCGCCACAAACCCCAAATGGGACCGGGAGCTCCGGACATTTTAAAGAGCAAGGCATGCTTGCTTTTCTGGCAGAATTGAAGATGCACCGTATAATGAAAATGCACTCAAATGCACATAGATAGGGGGGTACTTTTTTCCACGCTGCCCCAAGCAAAGGTGGGGAGTCCAGATCTGCTGCCTGTGAAATATTTTCACTAGGAGAGTGGCTTCTCCTGACAGACTGTTTCTGGGGCTGGGAGCCAGCAAGTGCTGCTGCATTGTATTTCTATATTCCACCCACTTTCCCACTCCCTACACTTTGCCCTACCCCCCGGCCACTCAGCCTGGCCATCCCTTAGTTAATTCTCCCACCCTCCCAACCAAAGGTTTTAGATAGCCATTCTTCATACAGAGAAACTGAGGGACACACCTGAGATATAGCTCAGATACCAGGTCTCCTGGTCCCCATCCCTTTCCAAAAAGGCTAAAAACCTCTACACAGTCTCCGGTGGAAAAGTAATAGCAAGATTACCCTGCCATTATTTCCCTCCCAGTTTTGGAAAATGAGGCTACATGCCAGAAATCTTCACTTGTCTGTGTGACCGTAGACAAGTCACTTAACCTCCCCGTGCCTCATTTTCTCATCCGTAATTTGAGGGGCTTTAATTGGGTGACGACTGAAGCCCCTTCCAGCTCTGCGATCCTGTGGCTTTAATTTCTGCCAGCCCTCAAAGAGTGTCCCACCGATGCTTTTTCCAACATCAGCCACACTCGACAGGAGCGAGCAGAATTTCCTCCTCCAGTTGAGAAGAAATGTGGCCGAGGTTGGAGTCTTGTTGATGTTCTTTGTCCTCAGAGCAAAAGAAACAGGGAAGTTTCAGATGTTATTGACACTAACAGCAGGGCCTGGAGGTGGCCACACTCTTGTGGAAGAGACCATGCAGAGCTGCCTCGGTGGGCGGCGGAGATGCCCAGGCAAGACTGGAGGATGTTTTAATAACTATTTCTCAATAAAAAGACCCATTTTATTCTGCACAGGGGTCTGGGGGCAAATCCGGGTCTCCCAGAAGGAATCTAGTCTCGCCCATAATGGGGGATTGGTTCAGCTCAGCTGCTCTTACAAAGGGCTGAATACAGCCTGCTGTGGGGAAGGCAGCTCCCCACAGCTCCATGTGAAAATGACTCACAGCAGTTATGAATATCAAACCTCCTTTGATGTATTCTCAGACATGAGGCGCGGCCACCATGGGGAGGAGGTGGACCCGGGATGCTAGCTCTGTGGGGCAGCGCACAGAGGGCCTGGGCACATCTGGCACCGTCCTGAAGCTCCAGGAGAAATCCAAGCTGCCTAATTACCCCAGGACACCAGAGCTCCCTTTCATCCACCTCTCTCGTCTCTCTCCCTCTTTCTCTTTCCGTCTCCAGCAACAGAGGAATTAGATTCTCCAAGAATTACAACCTGTTTTTATACCTTCACCCTTCCTGAGGGGATAACAACTCACTTCCCTGAATAAAACTCTTTTTATTGAGCACAGAATGAATGCTCCCCCCTCACTCGGCATCTGCGCCGATTGCTTTAAAGCCATAGACCTGGCCCCAGTCAGCCAAGTGGAAGGATTTTCCTCTGTAATGGCCATTTCTAGACACTCAGCCTTTCAAGTGGCCGCATGGCACCTTGTTCTCCTAATAGGCTCTCAGTAATGATTGAATACAAAGCCTCCCAAGTCTCTTTTGTGCTGGCAGCTCCTGAGACGCGGTCAGTCACCACCGTCCAGAGCAGAAGACCCGCCTGTATGGTGAGTGCCCAGGCTCAAAGCAAAAGGGGACGGTCAGCCACTGCCACCTCAGGGCTGTTTCAACCTAAAGCCTCTATATACGAGGAGGGTCCTCCCTTTCTAGACAGGGCTCAAGAATATGTTGGTTCCTAGAAATCTGGGCAAAGTCTTTCCAGTTATAGAAGGAAACAGCAAAGGGTGTCTAGGGAGGGAATCTGTTCAACCGCATGTCTGCGCACTGCTGTCTTCTGAAATGGGGCTGATTTTATTTGGTAGTTAAGTTGGGCTTTGACTGGAGAACTCTGACGCACCCGCAGAGGTCTGCACATGCGCACATGGAAGGACTAAGACACTCTGAGCATGACCATGTGCCAAGCACATGCCCATGGCTTCGCATGCACCATCTCCTCTGAGCCTCAAAGACGCCTGGCAGGAAGGGCAGATATCACCACCCCTGTTTTACGATGAGGTGCCCGAGGCTCAGAAAGGCTAGGAAAGTTGCCTAAAATCAAAAAACTAAAGTAAAAGAACTTGGATTTAGGACTGCTGGATTTTTAAAGCATCATCTCTCAACCACTGTGCTGGGGGGCGCCATGTTTATTATGCATCTGAGGCACTGGCGTTCTGAGGGGCAGGAAGGACAAGTTCTCGACTTCAGAAAGCTCGAGTCCAACCACTCACGAGTGTACACAGACTTACTGCCACTTGTGTCCTCCAAGACTCCTACAACCAAGGAGCTCGCACCCCATCTTTCCCCTCACACTACTCTCGAACCTCCTGCCCTTGGTTCCCAGGGTGAACATCGTGTGTACCGTACAGACCGGGGGTCTTCTCCAGTAGAGCTTCGGATGCCTGCATTTTACAGGCAACAATGTGGGCAATTCGACCACTGATGCATGACGCCACATTACTAAGCTCCTGAACTAGCCCCTGTTTGTTTTATATTGTTTTTTTAATTTGATCAGGAAGTTTCTCTGACCCATTACTCTATATTTTCAGAGGAGCAGGGCAGAAGAGCAACAGGGCAGGGACAGGGAAGATGGCAAGGTTGGAGGTTCAGGAAGCCAAGTGATAGAAGAAATAAAGCAGGGTGAGGTGAAACTCGGTTGTTCCCATGACCTCAGAAGGGAAGTGATGCTATATTCGAAGGACATTACATGCTAAGATGAAACAGAAAGAAGGAAGCAAAGGTTGCATTAATTGCAGATTTTGCCAAGAGCAGACTGGCTGCCGAGGCTACTTCAGCCTTCCCGTGATCTGGGAGACAACACCGAGTCCTGCTGTGCTGGACATCTTCCAGTGGCACTGACCCAATAGGGAGGTTGGGGGGTAAGACTTCTTGATGTTAAGAAGGAGAAATTTCCCTCCACAGTCAAGTTACTGAACCACCCACATGTAAGATATAGAAAGACCGACCAAGACCCCTTGAGTCCCAGGAAGAATGCTGAGAGGAGACTTAAGGTAAGTCAATGGCCTGGATCCCTTTGCAAACTGAATTTTTTAAAAGTTCATTACACACAAATTTGCACCCAATTTCATTTCTGGAGATTCGTGCTCATTCCTGCACTGCCCATCAAGCTGAAGATAGTTATTCCAGATCAACGTCTTCCTAGAACCATGACAAGGCTGGACTGAGAGTAAAGGGGGTACAACTCGAGGCCATCTCCCCACCAATGCCACCACCACACTTTCTAGGTCCCTAGGCAGACTGGTCATCTTGTCAGCCAGTCATTATTTCTCCTGACAAAACGCAAACTGGGGGAACGATATGATCTTTATTTCTGGTTCTCTCTACACATACCAGTCCAGGTACCCGGTCACTGATGAATTTTAATCCTCACTTTAGTTTCCCCACTATGTCTGCCAGTTCCTACTTTGCCAACCTCATCTGGGGGAGCTGTCCCTGTCTTCTCTTTAACCCACAGACACCCACCGCAGCCTCCCTCTAGGAATCCGTCCTTCCCAAAATGCCTGCCTTTGACCACTGGAGGGCAGTGCTGGACCAGCCAAATCTCTTCAGGGGCTCTGCTCCATCGTTTTTCCCACCTTGCCCAGGCGTAGCAGGAGGCAGCCTCTGGGTGAAAGCCAAAACTGGGGACCACTGGAGCACCCTGCGAGCAGCAGCACAGCCAGCACTGTTACAATGTTCCCCGCGCCTGGCGTCATAGGAATAAAAGGCAGTTCACTGGAAAGAGGATTTGGCTCCGTTGGTGACACTGTCCCCTGGGAAAGAGACTGAAAGGAAAACTTGCCTCATCATGTCATTAACCAGGAACAATCTGTGCCTCTGACCAGGGGTTGCAGACTCCTACCTTTTTCTACCCACTCAGAAGTGAGCTCCTGGCAGCACACACGGTGCTTGGCAATAAACGTCTGTTGAATAAGTGAATGGATGCATGCATGCATGTACACAAATGCATAATTGAAAGTGGCCATTTTCAGATCTGCTGCTGTTTTCTAGCTCTTATAACATGGAAAGTTTAAGCCATCAATTAGGTGGTGAGCATTCATAGTCTTAGAGACAGCTAAGGATAGTCAGGTGATTCATTACAGCAGTGGTTGTCATTGTACAGATGTTATTTCAAACAGCACTTCAAGAATTTCAATCTCTTACTTTTAGGAAGTCCCTCATTATGTCACCCATGTGTCCTCAGACCTCACCAGCCTGTGGACTAAGAAATACAGACGTTGTTTCCTTAGTATCCGACTCACAGTTACCGCAGCCTCTCCTGTGGGAGTATGAAGCAGCCATTCTCTCCCTGGGGGTTGGTGGTAATTTCATCCCACACTGGAGCCCCATGGGGCTCGACAGCGCCTCTGACGTGGAGCTCCTCTTCACACCATCTTGGCCTGTCTCATGAGACTCTTGTCCAGGCTACTCTCCCCTGTACCCGCCCCCGACAGATCCCATGGCAGTGTGGACACAGCCTGCTCCATAATCATTTAGAACACAGCTACATACTTGGGGAGAGAAAGAAGCGCACGTTTTGAGACCCTCCTGTCTCCCCACGTGCTTTCACACAGCAGGAACCAGTCTGTGCTCCGATTAAAAATCTGCAGGTTGGGGCGGGCTCCGGGACGGACGACTGAATAAAGCGCATGGACAGCAAAAAAAAAAAAAAAAAAAAATCTGCAGGTATCCCCACACTCCAAGTTCAGTACCCAAGCCTGGCTTCTTTCCTGCCCTGAATCAGGACAGGGGGAAAATCATTTCCTGCCAAGAAGCTCTTCTCTCGCCTTCCACTACCTCAGGTGGAGCCTGGTCTTCACAGCCCAACAGGTGTTTTTAGGTCTTAGAACACCACATATGGGACACCAAAGGCCCTGATTACATTCATATGGGATGGAGATGGAATCTGCCCCTAATACTAATTGGAAAGACACCAATTAATGTGTCTCTCTCTCTGTGAGAGAGAGAGAGAGAGAGAGAGAGAGAGAGAGAGAGAGAGAGAGAGAGCGAGCTCAGGAGCGGCAGAGAGAGAGGGAGAGCAAGAATCCCAAGCATAGAGCACTGTGCAAGGCTCCATCTCAAGAACTGTGAGATCATGACCTGAGCCAAAATCAAGAGCCTGACACATAACTGACTGAGCCATCCAGGTGTCCCGACACCAATTAATTTTTAACCAAACACCATCTTAATATATAACATCTGCATTTAGTTGTTTGTTCTTTTTGAGAGAGAGAGAGAGAGAGAGAGCTCACACACTCACGAGCAAAAAAGGGGGGGGAGAGAGGGAGAGAGAGAAAAAGAGAGAGAGAGAGAGAGAGAGAGAGAGAGAGAGAGAGAGAGAGAGAGAGAATCTCAAGCAGTCTCCATGTGGAGCATGGATCCCAATGTGGGACTTGATCCCATGACCCTGGGATCATGACCTGAGCTGGAATCAAGAGTCAGACAGACACTCAACAGACTGAGCTGCCCAAGTGTCCCTGCCTTTAGTTTTATGAGAACTTCATCATCTCCACATCTCCACAGCAATGAGTAGGTAGTTGTTTTAGGTGTGAATAAACTTATTCTCCACTTTATGCTAGTTTTCTCAACAAGAACAAGAGTGTTTTAAACTTCACCCAGAGTCTCTACTCTCCCGACAGAACCCCAACATGCCCAACAGTCTTCAAGGAGAAGTTCTCCAGCCAAAGTGGGGGAAAAAGAGGAGAAAAGCCCTCACTTTGTAAGTTGTATAGTTATAAATTTCTACCTGAAATTTCACTATGCAGTTCAAATCTAGGTCCTCAGAGGACATGGCTGGTCCTAATCCTTTTCATAAAAATGCTATAAACCTGAGAAAAACAGAAACTGAAAGAAAAATTCATTCCAACAGAGCGTTTTTCTATCACCGTCCATGAGAGCTGAGTTGATCATATGTTAAGTGTGTCCCACCCTAGGTACTTTCTCAAGATATCTTCATTGTGATTAAGGGACAGGCCTCCAGGGTGGTGTCTCAGTTCTGTACCTGGAAGAAACAATGTACAGAAATGCCTGTAAAAGAGGAGATTGACAGTCAATATATAAGAGCCGAAAGGCAAGCATGGTCCCCAGGGTTAGTTCCTGCATCAATACAGACCTGTCTTGGGGCTCTGATTTCCAGTTCCAGGTCTCTGGTGGATGGATAATGTCCGCAGCCTTGATACTAGGTCTCACGACCAGGTTTGTCATTGATGGAAGGTCACAGATCCTCCTGCTTTGTGATTTCAAAAATCTCATCATCTTTCCTAAATTCTTAACTTTCTGACACCTTGTCCTAGGCAAGAAGTGTCGGAGATTGTTTCCCTCGAAACCATAGGCCTTTCTTACAGCTCCAGGGCCGCACAGCCCTGGTGAGTAACTGGTGGATTTTATTTTTCATGCTGCTGTGGCCATGAGATGCGATAAAAAGTTAACGCAAAAAGCAGGGTAGGCAATGAGAAGGATTGGAAATAAGGACCTGGAAAGAGGAAGCAGATTGAGGAGACACTTCAAAAGTAAATGAATGATACAGGGGGATTGAAGGAAAAGGGAGAAGAAGGCCTCTTCCTGGCACCCTGGGTGTGTATTGGAATATTCAGTTCCCATGGTCCACGGCCTTGCCATTCAAAGTTAATTCTTATTTGTTGTTTAGTACGTTAAGGCTTAAGGTGTCAGTTCTCCTAAAAAGTTTGAGTCCCTACCCAATAGAATGGCTTTGGGTATGACATTCCCCCATCACCAGGGATGGCCTTCTTTAGGAGTCTTTGGTGAGCTTGGCGGCAGTTCCCATGAACACACATGTATCTTCCCAGCCTCCTTCCAAACATCATTACTGCTATGGTCATGTCTCGACCACCCATCACACCACCTGCTCTGGTGCAGGCACCCCCACTGCCATGTTACCACCCCCCAAACCCTGGTCCCCACCTCCACATGCCTGTTTATCTGTCTGGCCTCAGCCATTCCCAGCTCTCTTTTGTGTAACCCCAAGTCCAGGCATTCTGGGGTGAGTGTCTCTTTATTTCTTTGTGCATTGTCCTGTTATGCCTTTAAAGTTGCTCACAAGACTATCTTGCAGAAAGATGAGTAGTCTTGTAAAAGATACTAGGAGAAAGATGAGGTAAGTAAGATGGAGGCAGCCGTGGGAGTAAAAGCTTTGACAAAGGCAATAAAAGAAAAAGAATCCTTGACCTCCATCAGCCCTGCCTCTCCAGATAAGATTGGCCCTAAAGATAGCTTATTATTTATCCCAAATTAAAATTTCCTGGCTCTGCAGTCATTGTGTATACAATGAAAAGGAAGCCATCACACAAAAGATGTAGTTATCTTCACAGTGGGAATGATCACAGCCAAGCTGATTCTGCTCCAAGAATAGAATGATAACAGTGCTAAGTCAGGAACTCCAAAACTTTGGACTGTCAACAAATAGAATGATTACTTGATAGGAAAATGGTTCTAAGGGAAGATGGGTAGAAAAGGAACCCTCTGACTCGAGGTTGGGGTGGGGGTTGCCAGGGGAAATTCCAATCTGTGTTCCTCCATGGTGAGCTCACAACCAGCTGTGTTGACTGGGGCAAGCCCTGCCTGGATATGGGCGGACCCCAGAAGCCCCTTCACCCACCCCTCTGCAGCTTCATACATACTGTTTGATGGGCTGTACCTCCTTCTCTTGCCTGAAGTTAAACATCATCATCAGACTTTAAACTCAACAATGGCAGAAATTTGGACTGGTTTTTTGCTTCCATTGTGTCCTCAGCTCTCAGCAGAAAGTTTGCATATAATTGACACTCAATAACTATCTGATAAATGGATGCTCGACTGGTTCATCAATTAATTAAAAATGAACAAATTACTTCCTCCCCGTCTGGCTTCTGCAGAGTGGGTCCTAGAACCAGAAACTGCCAAGTGGGCAACCAAAGCTACACTACATCCAGGAAAATGACTGTTCACACCTTTCCTCATCCTTCTGCACACAGTAGATCCCAGAGACTCAGGAACAAGGACCCAAGAGATCATGACCCACCAAATGTCTTTCAACAAAAGACTGTCTCCCTGGTTGTTTCCTTTCAAAGAATAAGCCTCTTGGGGCTGATAAGAGAATGGCACCAGATGCTGAAAACACAGGCCCCAAGTGGCAGAGGAGTGCCAGAGCCTCCTCTAAAGGGGCCTGTTGGACTGCTGCCTTTCAACAAATCTGAGTGTGTCTCTCGATAGCGCGAGCACCAACCACCCCCAAGGACCTCTTTCCTTTATTGCTGCAGCAATGAAGCAGCCACATGGCTGTTGCAGATAAGGTGGCCTGAGTGCATTGTGCATGCAAAGTAGGCTTCCTGGTAAACAGCACGGAGAAGAACTGCAGACGCACCCTGTGCCGGCTTCTCTGCCTTGTGCTGCTCTTCCTCTGTAAGTGGCTCACAGGTAAATGGGTGCAATTTCCCTCCCTTTCTCATTTCTCACGTCCTATCCTTTTTTCTTTGCCAGATGGCTCCTGCAAGGCTCAAATTATACAGTCTTCCACCATAACTGCCGTGATTGGGGCAGATGTGGAGTTTCGATGCCAATATAATACTCCTGATAAAAATTTTGAGGCTGTGTCCTGGTACTGCAAAGAGCTGACCAAAGGCTCATCTATATCTGCCATGCCTTTCAAGGCACCATGGAATTGGAACATTACCAGTTGTTGGAGACTAGAACGTTGTCCTCCAGTACCTTAACCGTTAAGCGTGTGCAGCCAAGAGACAAAGCCATTTACTACTGTGCTGTTCGGCACCATGATACGTACTGTGCATCACATGAACAAAAACTGTAAGCCTCAAGCAAACACAACACCAGAAATTCAGAGGGTCATCCAACGGGACAGAAGGTGTTCAGTGTCATCTTGAACCTCCCCTCCATGCATTCCTCAATTCATTCCTTAAAAACTAAGGGGACCTTATGGCTTACAAATGGATATACTAGGTGCTATGGGATACAAAGATATAAAACAATCATTTCTCAAATAATGAAATGTATTCAGCAAGTGGTGCCTTCTCACTTTTATCTTGCTAAACCATGAGAAGTGAAAATTAAATACCGTTGAAATACTTGAGCCTTTGGCCTCACAAAGAAAGGCACAGTCCCTAACACTCAAAAAGACAAATGATTTGGACACACATACAAACTGAAAGCCAACAATCAACATCTTAATCACAGACCCTTGAAAACCTATCAACATTTCTAAAACCCTGGAAAATATTATATATATATATTTACACACACACATACATATGTATATACATATATATATGCCTAGGAAATTAGACAGATGATAGATGATAGATACAAAGATGTATACATATATATGTGTACATTATACATATATACACATATATGTGCCTAGGAAATTAGATGATAGATAGATAGATGATAGATAGATAGGTAGATAGATATAGAGTTGGCAGTATAGTATGAATGACAGAAACAGACTTGAAATCCAGACTTCTTAAATTTTGAATCCCAAATCTTCCATTTGCCAACTTACTAGCTATATGATCTTGAGTAAGTTACTTTATGCCTCACTATCCTCATCAAGGAAATAATGGTAATAGTTTGTATTACCTGGCTGGCTCAGCTTGTAGAGCATGTGACTTTTCATTTTGAGGTCATGAGATGAAGCCCTATGTTGGGTGTAGAGATTACTTAATAAAAAAAAAAACTGCAAAAAAATTAAAATAATGATAATAATAATACCTACCTTAGAGATTTGTTGCAATAATTAAGTGAACTATTACATGTCATGCAGGGGGCACCTGGGTGGCTCAGTTGGTTGAGCCTCCAACTTCGGCTCAGGTCATGATCTCACGGTTCATAGGTTCGAGCCCCGTGTCAGGCTCTGTGCTGACAGCTAGCACAGAGCCTGGAGCCTGTTTCAGATTCTGTGTCTCCCTCTCTCTCTGACCCTCCCCTGCTTGTACTGTCTCTCTCTGTCTCTCAAAAATAAACAAAAAACATAAAAAAAATTTTTTTAAACATGTCATGCACTTAGAGCTATGCTTGCCACATAGGAAGCACTTGGTAAGTGCCACCTACCCTTGCTGTTGATGGTGATGCTATAATGATGATAATTCCTCACCACGTCCCTACCACTGGGCTGGGTTAGGCCTTGAGGAACTTACCGATAAAAAAATAAATCAATATCTTGGGCAATTAAACATTCTTTTATATACCAGTATCCCATCAAGTAAGAAATAAATATCAATGAAAATAGAGAGAAACACAATTCAAAAGATCTTCAGGACTTTTTTCACTAGTTGCTGATAAATTATGAAAAGGTTTCTTACATAGAAAAAATAAAACCAAACGAAAGCAATTTCTGCTTGACCCTCATAAAACAAGCAAACATAGACTTTATGAGATATTAAAATACAACAGCCCCCACTTATTAAAAGGATAGTGGAATCATTTATAAAATTAAAATTGTTTTTGAGAGTAATTATAAATACGCAATTCATTACATCAACATCACAAGGATACTCCATGTCTTCCCACATCCAAGAACATGACAAGTGAAGCCAAAGCACTCCTGACCTTATGACATCCTAAAAAACCATCAAATGAAGATGATCCCAAGGTTCCAAAGGTACATGGGCTCTACAAGGACACATCCATTTCAGCCTCTGCTTATTTAAGGAAGCACCCAGGGAACTCCTTGGTGTGACCCGCTGAGCTAAGACCTAGGAGTAAATAGAACTGTCTCTATTTTCTCCTCTGAATATGCACACCTCCTGCTGCCTCAGATCCTGTATTCGTCAGTGGAAATCCTCATCCCCTGCTGTCTTGCTGGCTTTCTCATTTGCAGCCAACATATGGGCTCATCAGCACTGGTGCCCCCCAAGAGCAGCCCTTTAAGGGCACAGAATCACACAAAATAGGAGGTGGAGGCTTTTCTTGGGAAAAAGAACTGGAGGAAAACCCTTTGCACAATTTGGCTTTGGGGATCAGATTTCAAAGTCTTAGCCCTGCTGGGATGGGCACAGACCCAGAGAGTGTCTGGTGAGTGAGTAAGTCCCTTTCCTCCTGGGCTTGCTTTTCTCCAGGGCACCTCAGGGTTATTGACGACACATCTCCAGAATTGCTGAATGTTAAATTGGAGAATTCGGGTTTTCTAAAGGACGCTTACAATCCTAGTAAGCATGCTGTGTTCTCTGCCAGTGGAAAAACGATCCCATAATTCCAGGTCTCTGATTCTGCCACGCTAAGAGTCTCTATGAGAGAAATAATCTTTCTTCCTTTACAAAACCAGCCACTACCAAAGTCAAAGGAAAGTCTGGAAGAAAAAGTCGTTAAAGACCTAAGTATGGACTGGAGAGTACTTCCCAAGGGCAGGTTTCTTAATGGTGATTAGACCCAATCACCTCATCGCCTAACTGGAAGCCCTCTAGTCTCCCCACGTGGTCCTTGAAGGACAGGCATAGAAGAAAAGGTGAGCATGAAGGTTAACAAATGGTCATCAAGGGGCGCCTGGGGGCTCAGGTGGTTGGGCTCTCAGTTTCTGCTCAGGTCATGATTTTATTCTCTGTCAGTGCAGAGCCTATTTGGGATTCTTTCTCTCTCCCTCTCTCTCTGCCCTTCCCCAACTTAATGCTCTCTCTATCTCTCTCAAAATAAATAAATAAACTTAAAAAAAATTTTTTTAAAAAGTGCTCATAAGTATCGGTAAGTCTCAGAGTATAAAATTGGCATGGTTCCGGGCTCCTGGGTGGTTCAGTTAGTGAAGCATCCTACAGGTCATGATCTCACAGTCTGTGAGTTTGAGCCTTGCATCGGGCTCCGTGCTGACAGCTCAGAGCCTGGAGCCTGCTTCAGACTCTGTGTCTCCCTCTCTGCCCCTCCCCTGCTGATGTTCTATTTCTCTCTCTGTGCTTTCAAAAATAAACATTTAAATTATTTAAAAAAAAGAAAGAATTGGTATGGTTCATTTTTTTATCTAAAAATATATATTGAGGCAGAGCACACTGCACACTGTATATTAGCCAACTTGACAATAAATTTTATTAAAAATACATACATATAAATATATATATTATATATTGAGTGTCTACTATGTGTCAGAAACTATGGCAAGGGCCAAGGTTCAAGGCCAATGATATAAGTTCACACTAGCAGGGCTTACAGCGAAACAGGAACCAGTCAGACACACACGGGAGCAAAAGAAGTACTTGGGGGTAATGATTACGGGAGTGTTCCAGGATGAAAGCGTAGACTGGAATTAGGACCTTGAGATTTCAGGATGAGCTGGGAGATGGGAGCCAGGAAAACTTTTTAAAAGAACTGAGCTGAGACTAAATCTGGAAAAGTTTATTTATTTACATCTCAAGGCCCCAAGTCGGTAACAAGCAGAGTTACAACTCAGAGGAGTCCCAGCTTGCCTCTCTGCTGCTCTGCTCGGCAGCTGTCTCGTTCAGTGCCACACAGCTGGGTAAAGGAGTCGCAGATGGAATAGTGGCAGCCAAAATCTTTTTAGAGACAAATGACACTGTGATTTTCCTTGACATCCATTGAAATTCCTCACTAATTTCCAAAAATATCTTATGTTTGCTCTAACACAACCAGTGGGGCTCCCAGCGGTCTGAGCATGCGGAGCCCTAAGCAGCCAGACGGAGAAGAACTACTTACCGAAGGCTGTCCTGGGACACCAGGCAGCGGAGATCCTGGGCAAGGGATGTAGAAATGGCATTTTCTCTCTTTTCACTCACCTCCATTCCTGTTCTTCAATTGCTTGTCCAACCAGCTGGTGCTCGGGCAGAGAAACCAAAGAGCAAAGATGGCAACTAGAAGCAGGGCAAACAGCTGATAACTGCCGCGCCTGAACAGAGATAAATCGTGGGCACACACCAGAGTCTGACTTTGTTGTCACTAAAGCTTTACGTGGGAAGTTGGAGGCTAATGAGTATGAGATAAAGCAAGCCAAGAGCTTTCCTTCACTAAATTTCTCTCTTTTTTCTCCCAAAGAACTCAAAGGGAGTGGGGAAAGATTGGATGTGTTCTCAAATCAAAGGCAGAGTAGGTTCCTGAAACTCCCAATTAGAGAGAAAATCAGAAATTCTGGCACTCTCTCCCACTAATATTCAAGTGACCCTCTGGATAGATGTTTGATACTAAACACCCAGAGTGGCAGCGGCTATCAGAGAGAATGGCACTGAACTTGAGCATGTAGGAGCCAGTGTGGGTTGATTTGATCTGACCCTGGGGTCTTTTTGCTTCTTCAAGTCTTCCTATTCTTTCTTCATCCTGGATGGACAAAAAAAAAAAAACTGGGGCTCTAGTGCCTATGGGCCTCCTTCTTTGGCTATCAGAGACTCCTTTGCCAAAGGGTGTAGAAGTTAGTGACGCTGCCCATTCATCTCTGACACAGCTCCATTCAGCTCATCATTTACCAGCCCAGAGTCCTACAGACAGCCTAACAGAGCTCAGCCAACACCTCCTTCCCTCAGCAGAACATTCTGTACCACACTTGAAATGACAAGTTCTGTGTCTCCCTTGGTGATGATGGCTCAGGTAGGGAGCTATGACTAGGTCACTAGCCCAACGGCAAAGCAGAACAGATGTGGTAAAGAACCAGCTCTATGATGGGCTTTCCACTGTGTGTCAGGCACGGAGGTAAGTGCTACTTCACATGTGTTCTCTCATTTCAACCTCACAACATCCCTGCACAGTAACTACAATGACCCTATTTGCAGATGAGGGATGTAACTTGCCCAGCTCCTGCTAAGTTGCAAAGGAAGATTCAAAACCCAGAGCCATTAGACCTGCATAGCCAGTGCTCCTTTTGCCCATAAATGATGTGGGTAGTGATACACCCTGTGAGCGATATCAGACTGTTTGCCACCACAGTTACAAGCAGAGGCTAGCCAGGTGGGAGCTATCCTGCTGTTGTAGAGGGCCCGCCTCTCCCTAAACCTATGACAATAGGTAGAAGATCTGCTTCTCCAGGTTTGGGCCTGGGTTGCTGGCAAATCCTTCCCTAATTCCATCCTTCACTAGATGAGCAACCCAGAATGCTCTGTGAGAGACAGGAAACTCTAGATAGAAACCCTACTTAGACCAGCAAATCTCTGCTAAGCTCCTAATATTCACAAGCTCTGTGCTGGGCACTGAGGATGCAAATATAAATAAGACACAGTCACTGTTCCAATGAATCTTAAAGCCCAGTGCAGAAAACAAACAAATTATCAGATAATTATAATAGAGGTGGTAAGCGCCGTGACCCAACAAGCAAGAGAAACCAGGGGAAGCTTCCTCAAGTTGGGGTGGGGGAAGGAAGGAGAAGGTCTGGTTTTTCCAGGAAGGAAAAGCTAATACAAACATTGCTACTATAAAGACTCTGATACATCTTTGAACCTGCAAGTATTTTTGTGCACCTGAAATACTGTATGCAAGTGGCCAAAAGTGAAACTGGAGACAAAGAACAGATCAGGAGATAATTATGGCCATAAAGTAGGATTTTCATACTTCCCTAAAGGCCAGGGGAAGCTACTAAAGAAGTTTCAGCAGAAGTGTGGCCTGATCCCCCGTGGTCTGAAGAAAAATCTGTATGATGGCTGCTTGGAGAATGGATGAAAATGGGGAGTGTCTGGAAGCAGGAGGAAGGCCTCTTGAAAGAGTATAACAAAAGCCTGCAACAGGGGAGGAAGGCTCAGATGGAAGCAGGGGCAGCAGAGGCCAGAGGAAAAGGGACCAGCACAGGAATGACAAGGAGGGACAATAACCACACCCTGCAGAATGCTCTCCAAGGCAGAGGCTGACAAAGCCCTACTCAACTCTCACAGCTCTGTTCAGGGTGGAATCTTCTTTGTATCCCAGGCAGAGACAGTTTCTTCCTCCACACTCCTGGAGCATTTTGTGTCTACCTCTTCTATAGCACTTAACACTCCTTCATAATTGCTCTGTGTCTACCTCCTCCAAAAAACTGAGTGTTTTGAAGACAGAAGCCATGTCTTGTTCACCTCCTTTTCTCCCAAATAGTATCTGACCTGCAATAGGCAATTGGCTGGAATTTGTTGGATAAACCTGTGACCTTGCAGGCCTGTCACATCTCTCTGTGAGGAAGTGACTAACACCCAACCACCTTTATAACCGACAAACCTTCTCCTGGGCAGACAGCGGCTGATCAGGGACAGCCAGGGAACACCAGCACACTGCAGAGCCTTCCCCAGGAAGCCATGCTGTGGACCTGTCCCCTCTTCTACCTCATCCTCTTCTGTGCAGGTAAGGACAACCCACTGGGCCTTTCACTCTTAGGGAAATGTTCTGAAGGAATGGTTTGCTGGGCGGTGGGGGGGGGGGGTCTCTGGGGAGGGCCACTGCCGAGCTTAGCTCTGACATCCATCCCCTCAGGATAGAGGGAGTTCTCACCTCCTCTCCACCTGGGCTTTCCCTTTCAGGGGTCTCACTGGATATTGTTTTGACACCAGACTCCGAAACTCTGACTGTTCTAGTTGGGGAGCCTGCCATCTTCCGTTGCAGCATAATGGGAGGGGACTTGAAGAACTATCAAGTGAGCTGGTATAAGAAGAATGAAAATAACTCCCTGACTTTAGTATATAGACTAAGCAACAGTTCTAATAACAATATAAGCAGTAATTTCAAAGGAAACATCGATGTTTTAAAGGGCCAATGTATACTTCACATTCAAAGAGCAACAATAAAAGACACTGGGACCTACTACTGTGCATCCGATATCCACAGTGCTACAGCCCGGCTTCTGGTCGCCTCAGAACCCTTGGGTCAAACTGAGGGGGCAGGTCCAATGAGAAGATCACCTGTGGCTAAAATGTGCACCACACTGAGGTCAGACCACCTGATTATCTCAACAGTAATATCTGATGAGAGATAAGAGCTAAGTTGGGCCAAGGGCCTTATCTTTGTGGTTGGTTGAGAAGGGGCTTAGTTATCAGTCAGAGGGCGGAAAAGTTCATTAGAGTGTATGCAAAGCAACCAAGGCGACCCTGCACCTGACTCTCAGGGACTTCCGAGAAAAGGTTGGAAAAAAACCCAATCTTCAAAGCTGAGAAGGTTTTCTTATTGTGGAGGCAGGCTGAGATGAACAGAATTTCTACTATCACGAGCATTGTAGCTCATTCCAGAGTCTTTATTGTGAAAGCATTCGTGTGCATAAACTAGATAAAGCAAGGATGGTTTTCCATTACCATCCTAATCAAAATTTCCAAAGCTATTAGAGATAGCTTTAACTCTTACTCTGTGAAGAAGGATGAATAGAGTCATTTTCTGAAATGCTCCCTAACTATTTCAGATATTGAAAGTTTTATATCATCCTTTAGCCACAGGAGTTCAGGGTGGTGGCGGGGGAGGGGGTATGGGGATGGGCAGGAAGGGATAACACAATTTCCTTCATGTCAGTTACTGAGAGAGATCTTGGAGACAAAGACAAGTGTGGCAGCGTGAGATCTGAGTTGGTCATGAATCAACTGAATTAAAAAAAAAAGAAACAAAGAAAAGAAAAAAAGATCTCAAGTCCCAAGTTGAAATGGATGAGCCAAAAGTGTCTGAGACTACAGGAAGCCAAGGCCTGGAGGAACCCATTGATAGACCAACAGGTAGGAGGACTTATAGACATAATCATTTAATAATCTTTGAGGAAGCGCTTTCACCCTGTTGGCTCCAGTAGCCAACTGTTTGTTTTTCTGCTCAAGTCACTAGTCTGGAATCTTCTCTCCATATTAAGTTACAACTCAGGTATTATGATGCAAAGTAGACCTTGAGTTTGTGAGAACAAGAGCTCTCCTGATACCTTCTACTCAATATTCCTTCTCATGCACTATCATCTTCTTCACACATTTATTTATAGGGCGATTATTTACTTATGATATTGGGGTAGGTCATGGGAATAGAAATCACTGTAAGTCAAGTTCTAGCCTAAGTTCTAGTCTCCTTAATGTGTCTACAATTTATTTTAGAGGCAGCAGTAGAATTATAATTAAATATTACAGACGAATACAAAAATACAAGAAAACACATACTATCTAACGAGTGCACTGGCTTCGTATGTAGTGCTCTAGGAGCCAATGAAAGGACAATCACTATAAGCAAGTTTCTTGGAATAGCTAAGGCTTGAAACAGGTGGGATTTGGATAAGTGGAAAGGAAGAGGAGGGGTATTTCAAAGTGGATGTACTAGTTATTTATTGTTACTTAACAAATTACCACAAAATTTAGAAGTTCAGACATTGATTACCTTACAGTTCCTGTAAGTCAAGAATCCAGGTGTTGCTTCACAGGGTCCTTTGGCCCATCAGTCAAAGGGTCAGCTGGGGTGACAGTCATTAAGCATTAAGCACAAACTCACTCAAGTGAATGTTTATGATCCTTATGTGAGCACCTCTCTATAGCTCCTCATAACATAGAAGCTTACTTCCTTAGAGCAAGCACTTTGAAAGAAGGCTTCCAAGATGGAAGGCACTGTCTTTCTGTAACCTAATCTTAGAAGTGAAATCTCATTGCTTCTGTCATTTTCTATTCAGTAGAAGTGAGTCAATAAGCACAGCTAATACTCAAGGGGAGAGGGTGATTACACAAGAATATGAACACCAGGCATTAGAGAGCATTGGGAGGTCATCTTAGAAGCTGCCACCATAGGAAATCAACACAGAAGAGCAGAGAAAGAGAAGGCTCCAAAAATCTGGTTGAGACCAACTTGTTTAGAGACCCCTGACCTACAAGGCTAAAGAGATTTGATTTGATTTTATATGCCAGTATTTCTCAAACTTCACTGTGCAGCACCTGGAGAGATTATTTCTATTTATACTTTTGAGCCCCAGCTACAAAGATTCCAATTCAGTCTGTCTGGGGGCAGGCCAGGGAACATGCATTTATAATAAGTGCCCAAGTGATTCTGATGCCCGTGGTTCAAGGACATGCTCTGAGAAGTTCTGCTGTAAGCAACAAAACTATTAGTTTCGTACAGGGAAGATGTGCCCAGGTTCTCCTGCCCTCACTACAGAGAAATGGACATTAGATGTGTTCAAGGCATCTCTTGAACAATAGGTCTCAATTCAAACTACATATTTTAATCACCTGGGGGAAATTCTTTAAAAATACCGAGGTCTGGAATACATCTCCAGAGATTTTGATTGAAGTGGTGTGGGCATGGAGCTCTGGTTTCCCAGGTAATTCAACCTCCGTGCCTTGCCCTCTCCCACTCTCCAGTCTAAGATCTTGCTATTTCGAGTATGGTCTCTGGATAGACAGCACCAGCATCACTTGGAACTTTGTCAGAATGAAGAATCTCATGCACTTGCCCTCAATCTAGTGAATCAGAATCTGCATTTTAACAAAATTCCCTAGGTGAGTTATATGCATATTATATATGGTTCAAGAAGCACCAGTCCAGGGAAGCCATCACTATTGAAAAATTTCATAGAGGTGGAGAAATATAAATCTGGTTTTCCCAAATGCCACCCAAATAATCCGTATTTGTAAAAACCTCCTGAAGGGATGCTGATGTGCAGCCAGGTGTGGGACTCACGACAAGCAATCAGTCATCCCCAAATCAGGTTATAGATTATTTGTGTTACCGCTATAATAAATATTCTCTTGGAGTCATTGCAGTGTTATCGTGTCCTTGTATGCTTCCTCCCTGGAAGAAGGGTTTATATAAATTCCAGGTATGATCATTTCTCATTCATCCACAAGCTGATTAGAAAATGAATTAATATTTATTGAGTCAATGTACTTTTTACCACACCATGTGACCTTCATAGATTATCCACTGTAACCCAGAACCTTGTGCCACATACCTTCAACTCAAGATCAAGCCAGAAAAAAGAACATGAATCATTAGCGTCTGATTAAGTATGATTGGGAAGAAAAGAGACAAGAGTGAGAGCATGTGTATCTAATTGTCCATTCCTCCTTCAGGACACACGAGAACATAAGTTCTGACTCAGGGTGGGGTGAGGCAGCTTAGAACCTGAGATGGGCATGGAGTAAACATAAAAAACAGAGCCTGGATCCAAGGAAGAAGAAAGCAAGCAGAGTGTCCAACAATGGTCTGAGGGAGTCTGGGCACAAAACAGGGAAAAAGGAAACCACACATGAATTAAAATTAGAGACCTAGAGAAATTCCCTGAGCTTACCAGCAGGTAACTGAGAAAGTCTTTTGTATAGGGGCAACTGGGTGGTTCAGCTGGTTAAGTGTCTTACTTCAGTACAGGTCATGATCTCAGGTTTCATGAGTTCAAGCCCAGCATCGGGCTCTGTGTTGACAATGCAGAACCTGCTTGGGATGCTTTCTCTCTTCCTCTCTCTCTTACCCTCCTCCACTTGTGCTTTCTCTCTTTCTCTCTCTCTCTCTCTTTCTCTCTCTCTCTCTTTCTCTCTCTCTCTCTCTCACACAAAATAAATAAATAAACTTAAAAAAAAAGAAAATATTTTATATATTACCTGGAGCTCCAGGCTGAGGTGGAGATAGGGCTACCAAAGACCCTAGCATACAATAAACATGAACCAAGTGTTTCTGCAAAAATTCCAAAGCCAAATGAATGACAAGAATGTCAACTGATATTTCTATAATGTCCATGTTCTTCCCCACTGCATTGGTAAAGGTAATTGAGAATTGACTAAAGTCATATTGTTGCCATTCCCATTATCCTGCTTTTTATGCCTCTTACCTATCATAAAAAGTGCTCACTTGAAAGAGTTCAGAGCAGTGAAGAGTAATCTCAGAGAATGTCTGCCCAAGCTCTAAAAGATCTTTGAGTTCAACTGTCAGGGCACGGTAACAGGCATGCCACTTTCACCAAGCTCCCAGACAAAGGAGTCCTTAGGCATCTTTGTGGCTAGAAATGGGAGGTGTAATTGCTCAAAGACAGCAAAAAGGAAGTAGCCTGTGTCCATCCAGTAGCACAGTGCCATCAACTAGTTGAACTTACAAACAGGCCATCCAACATCATGGAACCATGGTATGGAGTGACAAAGGAGAAAAGAAGGGAATTGGAGTACATACACCTTTTCCTCTGTGTCAGAGGAGGCCACAACCAGCCAAGGGAGAGAATGTGATTCCTACTTTATATATTGTATTTTCTGAAGGGGTCACAACCTGGAAGAAATTACCCATTACAGAACCCTGCAAGTGCCCAGGGAACATCCAGTTAGGGTCTAAGTAAGGAAATGGACTAAGGAAATCCAGGTTGTGACCTTCATTCTGAACAACTAAAGCTTTAAACAGAAAATTAGAATCATTGAATTTGAAAGCCAGCAGGGATCTTAAAGGCCAAGCAAGAATCCTTCCATTCAATGTATATGTACATCAAGTATTAATTGAATAAATGATCATCCAAACTCAATTAAAATATTTTCAGTGACAGTTCTTATTTTAAAAAAATCACCTCCTTGGGCACTTGGGTGGCTCAGTCAGTGAAGCGTCGAACTCTCTATCTCAGGTCTTAATCTCAGGGTGATGAGTTCAAGTCCCACGTTGGGCATGGAGCTTACTTTTTTTTTTTTTTAAATCACTTCTTATACCAAATTGAGGTCTGCTTCCCTACAATTTTTTTTAAATACAATTAACATACAATGTTATCTTAGCTTCTGGTGTACAACATACTGAATTGACAATTCTATACATTATTCAGTGCTTGTCATGATAAATGTAGTCACCATCACAGAAGGGGGCTGAGTGGAAGGATGGGAGAAATAGATAATGGACATTAAGAGAGGCAAACATCCAACTAAAAAATAAATAAGTCACAGAGATCCTTATAACTTTATATGTTGGTACTTTTTGCACATTATGAAACAACACAGACTAAATTCTACCTTTATATTTTCAAATATTTGAAGACAGCTATCATATCCAACCTCCCAGGCCCTCATTTCTCTATACCCGATACGCGTAGCCATTCCTCACGACTGTCTCATAAGTTTTAAGGTCCTCAAGAGGAGATTCCAAGGTTAGTATATTTTTCTCTTCCACATAATTCTCAATACTGTAACTCTCAAGTGGTGGGTAGTCAATAAATATGAGTGAATGCATGAATTAATACCTATGTGCCCAATGACTGTTCAATATGTCCACTTAGTAGTCTCAAACTCACTTTAACTCAACTCCAAAACTAAAATCAAGATGTTCCTTCCAAATATGGTCCTTTTCTGAGGTTGCCTATCTCAGTGAATACCACTGCCATCTACAATCCAGGCATGCCTCTCCATCCTTTACTACCAACTCCTTGATCCAAACTTCCATTTTCTCCTTTGAATTATTTCATCAGTCTGAATGAGCTAGCTGGTCTCTCGGACCTTCCAATATGCCCTCCCTACAGCAGCCAGAGTAATATTTTTCAACAGACAAGTGTGATTATGTTACACCCTTGATTCAAAATCCTTCAATGACAAGGGCACCTGAGTGGCTCAGTTGGTTGAATATCTGGCTTTGACTCAGATCATGATCTCATGGTTCATGACTCTGAGCCCCACATTGGGCTTGCTGCTGTCAGTGCGGAGCCTGCTTCGGATCCTCTGTACCTCCCTCTCTCTGCCACTCCCCCACTCATGCTCTCTCTCTCTCTCTCAAAAATGATTAAACATTTATTTTTAAAAATTCTTCCCATTGCTTACAGGTAAAAGGCCAATCAAAATCCCCAAAGTGGTCTCTACAACCCTGCACAGGCTGACCCCTTCTCACCTACACCTCCAATACTTCTTACCCCGCTCTTCATTTCCCCTGCTCTTGTCAAACAGATGACCTTTCAGTTGCTAAAATGCACAGGTGCCTCCCATCCCAGGACCTTTGCACATTATATTACTCCATCCTTGGGGAACACTTCTCCTATCTCTTCATCATCTATTTCACTCCTACTTATCTTTTGAATCAAAGTTTGCACATCAATTCCTCAGAGATGCCTTGAGATCTCCCAGCAAGTCCAGATTTGGGGTGGCAGGGCAGGGGGGCTGTTAAATAGACTTTCATATATCAGTTTGTAATATTATTTCATTAATTTGATTAATGTCCATTTTTCTAGCTTGTAAGCTCTGAAAGATCAAGGACAATACCTGCTTTTGCTTATCATTGAATCTAACAAATTGTATAAATATATTTGTATGAGTAAAGGACTCTGAGATCCTAAGATTTTCCCAAATTTGGTGCTCATCACTGACTCTGGGCTGCAGTAAGTTCTGAAGCCTCACCATATTTTCACTTTCCAGTGGTCTTGGAGACCCTAGAATCACTCTGAGCTAGAGTCCAAGGGTTCTCAGAGACCAAGGATTTCCACACAGTTGGGGGCACACAGGAAGTCTGAGAAGTCAGAGGTTCCTGCATATTTCTGAGCCAGTTACCAAACAGGGATTCGGGACAGGTAAGCAAAACCCACCCAGAGAGGCTGGCCAACAAGGAGGAAATCAGAGGAGCCGATATGATTATTATTTTCTCAGTAACTCTTGGCTGGGCTTATGATGTGCCATTTTGGTGTTTTGGATTTTGTATGGATATTTTCAGTAGCTATATTATTAAAATATGCAAGTCTACAATTATGGGGATGCATATCCTCATCCCTCAAATATGTACTGAGCACGCACAATGTTCCTGGTTCTATGCCACATGCTGAGTTACAAAAACCACCAAAGCTCAATTCCTGTCCTCAAGGTGCTCTTTGCAGTGGGAGAAACAGACATGAAAATAGAGACTTATTTATAGAGGAAAGAGCAAACATCTGTGAGAAGGTAAAGAAAAAAGTGATGGCCTAAAGCTGGAAAAGGCTTCTCAGAGGAGGTGATATGAGTTCATCACAGAAAAAAACACTTGCTTCCCCGAGGTAGCATATGCTTGGAGATTTTTTAAGATAACCCAGGAAGGAAGATGAGCATTCTTAACAGTTACACACACACACACACACACACACACACACACACACACACAGCCCTTCATCTATAATGTTCTCGATTTAAGTAAAAAAATAAACAAATTGAAAGTTGATGGGAAAATACTGAACCTGGACCAGATATAAGTGTGAGGGAGCCAATGTCACAGGGGCTCCTAAACGACAGATGTACCAAATTCTCTGCCCAGTAAAGCCGAGAGATTTCCAAAATGCTGCTATTATACACGCCACAGAACAGATCAGGTAAAGGGTAACAGTATGGATTGAGAAGATAAAAAGTAAAGAGGAAGAGATGTGGAAAGAGAAACATTGTGTCCTTGGATAATGATTACTCCCTTTACCTTTTTGTTCTTATTCAAGAGCCCTCCCAAGCCTAGAACGTCCCAGAATTTGGTGTCGCTGGGCAGGCAGTTGGCCTCCTCCTCATCCCACAGATGACAACTGTGAGGAAAATCTGGGGAGACTATTAAAAAAGTAATGTGCTCTACAGGGATGCAAATAATAGCAGCAGGATTGGCCATGAATGTCCATTTCTGGGTGTTCACTGATTTCATTTGGTTTGAAATATTGAGATTTCTTCTCACATATGCTACCACATTAGAGACTACACTAAATCTATAAATCTTTATCTAGGTTGATTGAATTTTTTCACTTTGTTGAGTTGTTTTTAGGCAGGGCAAGAATTCAACTTTTCTCCTGTGAAGTATAAAACATCTAGCTACAAATGGGGCGTTTCTGTTTTCTACTTCTCCTCTGGAGTTGTCTCTCTTCCAGAAGCTCTTGAAAAGAAACAGCTGTCACAGTCACACACTTTCCTCTTTGTATTAGTCAATTCTGCTATGGTAACAAACAGCACCAATATCTTGGTAGCTTACACAATGAACATTTACTTTTTGTTCCTGCTTTCACTGCAGGCTGGTGGCTATCGGGTGACTACTAAGCTCTGCTCCCTGTGACTTCCCATCCCCAAATCCAGGGTGAAAGATAATTCACTACTTGGGACACACTGTTTTCATGACAGAGGAAAAAGAACAAGAGCGCTGCTGACAGAAACTCCAGATGCTCCTTAAAGCCTCTGCTCAGTCGTGGCACACACCATGTCCACTCGTGGCATTACCCAAAGCCCTTCCATGGTTCAAGTCCAGAATCAACTGGACAGGGACTCACCCCCCAGCCCCCACAGAAGCTACTGTAAGATGCACAGCAACAGCCAAGAACTGATAATCCTCTCACATGGAAGGGGAGTCAGTTATTTCAGAACAATGATGCAACCTACCATTCCTTCGGACTCCACCCACATAACTTGTATCCAATATACGGAGTTTCTCCCCATGTCAACTAAAAAGAAATGTAGTATGATTTTTTCCCTCTTAGAATTGTTATTAAACTCTTGTGCAGCATTTGCCAAGTTGTTCTTCAGAATATTACTGTCCCTTGAGATGTTAACAGTTGCAGTACAACTAAAAAGGATTCCCTGGTCAAATATGTTTGGAAAATGCTCTACTTTAATAGCCCTCTCTTACTACTCACAATTCTGTATTATCAGATTAAATGCTCTGACAATGCCTGCTGTAAAGATAGCTACTTACCCCAAGTTTGGGATCACAGGTTTCTTTCCATAATGGCAGAATCATTAATATCTCATGAGATTCCAGTGACTAACACTGCTCTAAAGGATCACAGGAGAACCACCCAGATGGATTCTTGCTGCTTCTTCATTTCCATGTTATCCAGACTGAAGGACAACTAATGATGGTGAGAGGAGGCCTGCATGAAGCCCATACATCTGCACAGGACTCCTAAAGAAGGCTTGCATTTTTGGCTAAGACCACATCCTGTGTGAGAACTCTGAAAATGCTCATTTGGATACCACTCTTTGCCGACTGAATGAAGTACAAACACATTAGACTGGCTTTTATGTCTTCCTTTATGCAACAAATATACCTTGCATCCCCCTCTGTGCCAAGTACGATGCCAGACATCGAGGACACAGTGTGAACAAAATAAACATGGGCCCTGCCCTCATGGATTTGCCAGTTTAAGAGGAAACAAACATAAAACACACTCAGGAATAGTTGATGATCATACAACTTCTCAGCAGTGTACTGCTCATTCCTTCCTGCAATGCCTTCCACGCTTAGTTTCTGAGATGCCACGCTTTGCTGATTTTCCTCTAGGGTCATTGGCCTCTCCTTCCCAGTCTCCTGAGCTGGCTCTTCTTCCCCTGACTAGCTTATAAACATAGAGCAGCCAGGGGCCGTCCTTGGGTCCCTCCTTCCTTCTGTATCTCTCCCCCAGGGATCTCATTCATGCCTATGGCAAATTCACATTTATGATTCCCAAATGTCTATCTCCAACATGAAAGTCTGCTCTGAGGATATAGTCTCCCCCAGCTGAACCACCTTAGCCCTTTCCTGTCTTGAGTCATTTCAGCATTCTCTCTTTTTCCAAGATTGTTTGGCTATTTTCTTTATGCTCCTCCTAATTTATATACTCCTCGAGGACAGGGATCCATGGTCTGTTTCATCTTCAGTTTCCACAGTGTGTTGCATAGTAAGTGTTTAATATCTGATTATTGAATTTAATGTTTGAACTGAATTTCTGCTTTAGGGATCACTGAGACACACTTGTAATGAAAGGGAATATTTTATTTCAAGAAATAATGCCTCACCCTTCTGTATTTCCAAATGAACAACCTCAGAGAGAGAGCATCGCTACATACATTGGCATGAGGTGAATGCTTAAATTCAGAAATGCTACACTGAGCCAGTATCATCCCTTGTGGTCACAGAAATTGCCGCAAAGGCTTTATAAATCGCTTGCATTCCCACACCCCATCTGGCAATGCTGGTATCTTACAGCCATGGATGACTAACTTCTAAACAGTCCCCACTTGAACCTACTACCTACTTTAATATGAAAAGGTAAGAGAAAATAGCAAGGTCTTGCCTGAAACTCTCCCACCCAACCAGAGCAAAGATTCCACCATGTAATGCTGACTCCTCGATTTGGGAGTCAGACCCAAAGAGGAGGTCCAAGAGGAGGACTCCCCACCTTGCAGAAGGGTGTTTCACCAGCAGCTCTAACGAGAGCAGGTGGCATCTACACCTGTGGACTTCGTCTGAATGTTGATTCAGTTTTTTCCAAGCCTTTCCCAGGCCCTCCTCTACCAGTCGAAGGCAGGTCAGTTTTATACATGCTAGAAAACAGCAGACTGATGGAAACTGAGCGTTGTATAGAGAAAAGCTAAAAACATTGGACTTGATGATCTGCCCAAGTGAGTTGGGGGTCCCCGATGGCCACACAGGGAGGCCCCAAGTGTAAGGTGGGCATGGCCCCACGGCACAGCTCTTTCATGTGTGTGTACAGAGAGGTCACTATTTCTCATCTTGGCTGCCCTAAAGAAGAATTTGCCTTTGGCATTCACATGCTTGAAATTTAGGATTTAGTCTATCAAAGTAAGAGGAAAACTGCAGATTACATCTTTTCCACTAAAATAAACATTTTTCAATGACCATAGCATTTTTTTTTTTGCTGTAGCATTTTAAATTGTCTTCTTTTCTGAGAGTATCCCTTCCCCATCCCACTTCCCTGGATTAACATATATTTATTATTAACAAGGGGTGAAATGGCTTTAGGATTTCTTCTGGGAGTTTGGTAAGTTCAGCTGGGTCCCCAACCACGTTATGAGTCAACACAAACACAGCAGATTGTGAATAGAGGCTATGGTTCTCTCCCTGGCAAGCTGCACCTGGGACCCTCAGCTCAGCCTCTGGGTCACCCATCTGAACTTGAACTCATACTTTTAAAAATAAGGTATTCTGACAGAGAGATCATTACCAGCTGAGTCTTGCAAAAAAAAAAAAAATCCTCTTGCCCTCTTCTTTTCTAGTCTGTCTTCTTGGCATGTACCATTCCCTATGCACCTTTTGTTATCCTACTTCCCTGATTTCTCACCACAGGCTGGACACTGCTGTCGCTTTAGATTGATACTGTGTGCTTTGTCAAGCATCGTGATTTCACTCGCAATAGTATTGCCATTTGATAGATGCAGGTTGTTCATCAGGCTGCACATAATATTTCCTTTGCCCTCCTTTGGTAACTTACCAAGTTCACACAATCACTACTCAGTCATGCCCATGTGCAGACTCTTAGACTCCTGGGCAATTAAAGCCCTGCCAAATGAATAGCTTATTTTTCCACTCAATAATCTTTTCTTTTGCTCATACTAGGCATTCATTATGCAGCTCAGGGCTAACAGCGTTTTAATTTGTCACATCCATGATGTGTGTAATAACCCCTACATTCCAACACATCAGTACCACAGGGATCAGTACCACAGGGATCATAAAACAACCACTCTTTACTATGATAACCCATGGTGAATGTGATCAGTAATGTTGGATTTACCTCCATCTTTGCCCCTCTACCATCCCCATGCTCCACCAGTGATTCACCACAAACCAACCAGAACATCAGAGATGCTTGGAGTGTGGCAATGGGGCAGCAGCAGATGCAGAGTGGGCAAAGATACTGGGACACCAACAGGGCACTGAATTATGGCAACTCAAACTGCTGTACCACCCAAATACTAACTTTCCCACTTAATTGTTTGGAGAAATCTCTTTTTCTATCCCCAAAGGCACCTTGTGGCTACTTCTTTTGATCTACACAGCTGCCTTCCCCAGAGCCTTCCACGAATAGGACCATGTTTCTCTTCCTTGTTTCCTCTGTTAGTTCTGTATCTTTACAGGTGATGCCATGTTTATAGCCTTTATTTACCCTCATTTCTTTTTTCCTTCCAAACTGGGATAAAACTAAGCAAAGTAGTAAGTGCATTAGCTCAGAGCCAAAGAACTGGGAGGTAGGTGCCTAGGGAACTGTGTCTGGGCTGGAAGTCCAACCAGAAGAAGCATGGAAGATGCCAGTTACTTTCGGGGACTGTGGAAGCCACTGGCACGGAGGACCAAACTGTATTGGCAGCTGGGCTCACCACACACCTCTCCCAAGGAAAAGAAAGTGAAGCTTCTCCATCTTGGCATTTCTCCTCCTCTGGAAGCACAGACTCAACCTAGAGGATGGAGTCATCTAATGGGAATGGTCTCACTCCCCTCCTCTCCCTTTCATTGAAGGGTAAGGGGCTTTATTTGCTTCCCTTTGGGGATGAAGCACAGAATTTCCCTAGGGTCCTGGGAGAGCCCAGTTATGTCACTACCCTCTGCCTTAAGGGACACTTAGCAGGTTGGCAGATGTTCGATCTATATAAAATCTTAATTCTCCACCTGGAGGGCTCTGAACTACAGAATTGGAGCTCCCTATAAGCAATGAAATACTACATTCTACTTTTTCATAAGCTTCTATCACCAAAGGAAGGGAAAAAAGCATTTATCTTCTCCCTATCCCTGTCCCCAATCCTACTCCCAAGCAAAATGTTTTTCTCCATTTCAGAGGAGAAAAGTAGGGAGTGTTTTTTCTTATGTGCAGACAAATACCAAAAAGGAGGAGGAACTTCAATTCAGCTCCTTTTAAACTAATAACCTATCTGTCCCCAATCCAAGTTTTTCCAGCTTTTTACTCTCTTTTGGGATATTGTTGAATGAAAGAAAAAAATTACCATTATTTCCTGTTGTTTTGTTTTGTTTTGATAAAGACACTTCTCCCAACAAAGGTATAAGATTAGTCTCTTATCAGCGTGAAAACCTGTGTTCTGGTCGCTCTGTGTTCTACCTGAGGACCACCAGCCCCACCCCCAGCCCAGTTCTTTCAGCAAACAGGGGAAATCATAGGTTTCCAGAGGCAGCAATAACTTTACATTCTACCCACAGCCCTCTTTGTGTGCCAACAAATCTTCACTGTGAAATCAGCAATTCCAGAAAAGTAGAAGGTAACTCACCCTCTCCAAGAACAGGAGGCCATGGCAGGACACTGGACATATTTTCACTCTTAAAGGCAGATCTCCTTTGATGCCTGTGAGCCTAGGATTTTAAGGACAAAAACAAGAAAGGAAGGGAGGGAAAGAGGGAAAGAAAAGAGAACACAAAGTTGAAATACAGCAAGAACCCGTTACTCTCTAGATCTGGTGTGCTTTAGGCTGCATTCCATCTCTCTCTCTCTCTCTCTCTCTCTCTCTCTCACACACACACACACACACACACACACACACACACGCACACACACACTCACTCACACACACACAAACAGTGATATGTTGTCCAATGGAAAGAATCACAGCAAGTGGGCTCCCTTGGCTAAAGCTGAATTCTGCCTCTCAAAGGGAGCTGGGTAGGAATTTGAATCTCAAAGGTCAAGGCAGGATTAAGAGGAGGAACAAGAACCACAAACTTAACCCTAGAAAGGACAAAGAGCATGCTGCAAGCAAAGATTTACCAAGTGAAGTGCCCATTAGGTGCCCAGCACTGTTGTAGGCGCTCAGCCAAACAGGGAGATAGATGGCTGATGCTGACCTAAGCGGGTCCTCATGGCCTCTGATTCATAAGAGGCCAGTGGTGACCAATCACCAGGGGAGAGAGTTCTTGAGGGTCCATGGTGGTCCTGGAGAGAGGACAAGGAGAGGACTGGCAGACCCTGTTGGTCATAGGTTTTGCCTTGTCTCCTGAAGACAACACCATAACAAGCCTTGACTGCACAACTTTTATTCTTTGACTAAATGATTCTCTTACACAATGGTTTTCAACCCTGGCTGCACATCAGAATTGCCTAAAAAGCTTCTCAAAATCTTGATGCCCAGACCCCACCTCAGTTCAATTAAATCAGACTCTGGGGGTAGCACCTAGACGTCAGTATTTTTTAAACCCCCCCTGGTGATTACAATGTGAGGCCAAGATTGAGAACCACTGCGTGGAGGTTAATTGTCCTAATTCTCCAGCTTTGCTCTGCCTCCACGTTCCTCTTAACCGACTGTTACATCCTCTTTTATTTTTAGTTTGTTCTACTTTGTCTTTTCAGTAGATAATTCTATAATACCCCATTAAATTTTTTTCATGATTTAACTCTGCTTTTTCTCATTTAATTTTCATTGTCCGCGCCACTTCATCTTCCCATTATGTCTGTTTTGTGTTTGCTTTAGTCCAGCATCAACATTTACAGGCAGCTTGATATGGGCAGAGTACTGTGGTAGAAACTCAACTGCTACTAAAAGTTCAATCCAATGCAATACTATTTTCTGTTAAATTCTGTGCTACAGTTAATGGGCTCTCATCCTATAGAAGACAGGCACAGTGGCAAACTCGATCTCCCTTCCTAGGAAGCAGCTCCCTTCGTATATAAATAAAATATCCAAAATAAATACATTGTAGCCAAAAAAACAAAAGGAACATCCACAAATATGGGAGAAAGAAGCATTCCAAGCTGTCTAAATCTAAATAACGTCTCCCCTGCCAGAATCTTGGCCTCACCCTAGGAAGGAGATGCTTCCATTTGCAGCAAAAAGAAGTCCCTGGCTGGTCTGTACACCTGGTGAGGCTGTTCTCTGGGGGCAGAAGATCTGTTCATTCAGGCTTATTTCCTCATTGTTCTCAGGCAATCCCAAGAGCACATAAGAGTGTCACTGAGCCACATGGGGCTGAGATGATGAAGAAAGGGCCAGGAGATGGTTCCAGATGCTGAGGACTTCAGTCCTCAGGGGAAGCCACAAAGTGGATCTGTCCACTTCTCTTCTTGCTACCCAGCTGCAAGAGCAGCCTCGGAGCCTCAGAATAGGAGGTCTGCAACTTCCTGAGTCAGATGAGCCCCAGGGAGCCTGAAACATCATCATCCCTACAGAGCCCAGCCCAGCCCTGAGCATATCAGAAAAGCCAATGAATATTTGCCCAATAATTGAGTACATAAATAAATGGCTCTCTGACGAAATTACTCCTGAGAGAGTTTGTCGAAAGGCTGAAATTGGAAAGTGGCTCTGTAATCCCACACTTGTTATTGTGATATGGCTCTTCAATTTCTCTATCTTCCTTTTCCCTTGATTTTGTTTTTCAAGAATCAAACCAGATGTCTTGTTGGAGCAAGAAGATATATTTTTGCCTTTTAAAGGAGGCAAAATTTTGCAGTGCAAATCAGGGGGGTGAAATGGATAATTACACTATATACTAGTATAAGAGGAACTAATATGGCATCCTGAACTTTGCATACCAACAAGGAGACTTCTGTGGTCCCAATCTCCAGAGCAACTGGAGATTCTTTTAAAACAATTTTTTTTTTTACTGTTTATTTATTTTTGAGAGAGAGAGAGAGACAGAGTGAGAGTGGGGGGAGGGTGCAGAGATAGAGGGAAACACAGAATCTGAAGCAGCCTCCAGATTCTGAGCTGTCAGCCCAGAACCCAATGCAAGGCTTGAACCCACAAACCATGAGATCATGACCTGAGCTAAAGTCGAACACTTAACCGACTGAGCCATTCAGATGCCCCTCTACCTGGAGATTCTTAAAGGCCCAGTAAGAGAGAAGGGGACTGCCCTACCCAAGGTGCCACTCCCCTCTGCCTCCAGGTGGGTCACAAGCCAAGGTCTCCCCCTCTGACCTTCCATACTGACCAGCTGACCCCCACTGCAAGGTGTATTCACATCATTATTTCATGGTCATATGAGGCCACATTATCCCCATTTTATTGTCCAGAAAGCCAAGGCCTAGAGAGGTTAAGTGGTGTCAGATACAACCCAGATCTTCCCAGCCTAAATCCACTGGTCTCTCCATGACAGTTCTCTTGAGAACTAGAGCAGTCAGTAAAAAAGAGGACCTCCCACCAAGTTCCAGGACCCTGTCTGGCCCACTGTTACAAATCGTATTCTGTGTGAGTCTTACCTGAACAGAGGTAGGGTTCCCCAGCTGCTTGCTTTCAACAGTCTGCAAATTCAAAGAAATAGAGTATGGGCTCATGGAACTCACTTGAAGTTCAGGAAAAACAGCTCTCTGTTTAAGGTTAAGGGGGAGTGAAGGCTGAAAACATGGATTTGAAGGCTTGGGAAGGTCTCTACCACCCTTAAATCCTTCATTCTTCTGTTCTCAGTGAGGCCAATAAAGATAGCTTCCTCCATCACTATGTAATCCATTGGTTGATACACCTGGGACCTCCAAGCAACACCCTGTCCCTGAAAATGAAATATTAATGACCTCAGCCTTATAGCCATCTCCAGCCATCTTACACTACTAGAGAGGCAGAACGAGCCTGTGGCAGTTTGTATATTGGCTCAGCAGTGCCTTTCTCAACCCTCCCCTGTCTGTATGGTTGAAGGGAACAGAAGTTCCTATAATGATATGGTCAGTCTTTAGAACCACAGCCCAAAGATCTGGGGTCCTTCCCATAGCCACCATCTTGGGAATGAGCTCCTAACTGGTCTTCCTTCGCTCTCCTTGTGTGTCCTTGTATGTCAGACATCCTGTGGGCAGAAGAAATCATTTCACTTCAACCAGCATTTTTGAGAATGAGTATGGGTTCAACAGGTGCTTTGGGGAGATTACACAGGTGATAAAGGCAGACCAATTAACAGGTGTGAGGCAGCACTCATACATCATAAAGCATAATATACAATGACAATTTCAAAATGTCCACAAATGAGGGGCTGAGGTGTAGCAGTCTGGTTGGAAGATGCCTCAGGAACTTGCTTTGCAGCTGTATTTTCACAGCACCTAAACTTTGGAAAGATAAAAAAGTGAAAGACTGGTGGAGATTATGGGAAAGGATAGATAAAGGCCCCCAAAGCACTCTTGCCTCTCCTACTAACTGTACAAGCCTCAGGTCTCTTTATTTTTATCTCTTTTCTCTCTTTCTCTTTCTTTTTTCATCATGATAAGTGTACTCTCATAAAAAAAAACCGACAACCCCCAGGCCCTGCGAAGCTGTGGCCTAATTGGCAGCCTTGACACAGAATGAATGACTGAGCACAAAAAACAGCCAGCACAGAGCCTGAAAAAGTGGAGTCCATGGGCCAGGCCCTAGCATACTTTTCCAACTTCCACGGGGGCTCCCTCAGATATGCTGGAATGAACAGGTCCTCACTCTTCTGGACTGGGCACGACATACCTTCTAGCCACACTGTCCCAAGCTTCCAACAGACCATCACCTGTTCCCTTCCCTAACTGCCTTCTGCTTCTTGCTTTGATTTATTATTCATACTAACTCTCTCCTAGTCAGGTCTAAAGGAGGGTTATTGCTGTCCATTAACAATAAACTCTTAAAATTACTCCTAACCTGTAGCAGATATAAATCCCAGTCATAAACACAGCACATTCTTGGGATTTTTCAGAATGACTTTTTGCATTATTTGGGAGAGTTCTTTGTTAATTACCTAGGAAGACAGGCTTATTTGAGCCCTTCTAAGAGTTCTTTTGATATTAATGCAGCTTTAAGCCCAAGGCACTTCCTCCTGCCTCAGGGCTTTTTTTTTTTTTTTTTGCATGTCCTTATTTCTTATTTTGAATATTTTTTTCCCCTACAAATGCCCCAAGTTCTGGTGTATTAGTCAGAGTCCTAGCTGGAGACAGGGGGTACTCTTGAAGGTATGAATAGAAAAAAATCTAATAAAAGAGACATTTACAAGATGTGGGCAGGTGTTGTGGGTTGAATTGTTTCCCTCAAAAAGAGATACGTTAATGTCCAAATCCTAGTACCATAGAAAGGTTTCTTATTCGGAAATAGGATCATTGCAATGGACATAATTAGTTAAGATTGATGTCATTAGTTAACATAGATCATACTGGAGTATGGTGGGCCCCTCATCCAATATGACTAATGTCTTTGTAAGAAGACAGCCACATAAAGACAGAAACACAGAGAAAACACCACTCGACCACAAAGGCAGAGCCTGGAGTCATGTAGCTATAAGCCATGTCAAGGAACACCAGAGATGGCCAACATACACCAGAAGCTAGGGAGAGTCAAGGAGGGACTGCCCTTCAGGTTTCAGAGGGAGCATGGTCCAGCTGACACCTTTATTTCAGATCTTGAGCCTACAGAATTGTGAGACAATAACTTTCTTTGTTTTAAGCCGTCCAGTTTGTGGTATTTTGTTAAGGCAGATCTAGGAAACTAATACTGTTGGTTTATGGGAAACCAAAAAAAGATGATGAAACACCCTTGGGTCTGGCAAGACAGAAGCCACTACCACCCTAGATCCAAAGCATGGAGTGGTGGAGACCTTACTAGGACCAGCAGCTGTGAGAGAGGAGCTGGCGCCTCCCACAGAGGGAGGCAGGCAATACCAATCCACAGCCTGGCAGGAAAGGACCTGGGGTAATATCACTCCACCTCTCTCTCCTTTCTTTCTCTCCAATCTCCTGATGGTGCCTCCCATTAGCCGAACTAAATGGGGTGCCAGAGACCAAAGGAACCAGGTGGATGCTGTCCGTTAAGGTTAGCCTCCTCAGGTATGAGGGAAAGTAGATCCAAAGGGACAGATACTATCTGGCAATCCAGACTAACTTCTGCTTTTAAATCTCAGCTGCAAAGTCACTTTTTCAGGGAAGCCTCCCCAAATCTCCTAACTAGGTCCTGATGCCTGTAACATGCTCTCATAATCCCTTTGCATCCACAGAGTGCTTATCACAGCGGCAGTGAAGGAATTCATTTGGGAAATCATTAAGACTGACTCCCATTATAGAACGCAAGCTCCAGGAAAGAAAAACCACATCCGTCAGTACTCAGGGAATCCTCAGAGGCTGGTGCATGGTAAAAATGACTAGATTTATAGGACATGCCAAGAGTGAGACTACCTGATTTAAAAAAAAAAAAAAAAAATCAACTGTGAACGTCCAGAGAAGTTGCTCTTAGCAACTTCCAAAGAATCGAAGAGAATGGGTGCCTACAGGGATGTAGATAAGTTCTGATGGTGTAATTGCAAATAAGGTGACCAGCTTGAGTACTTGCTAATGTTCCTCTAGGAATGATGGGTGAGACAAGCAGTTGGGTAATGAGATGAGGTCAAGGTAAGGAGAGCAACTGCCATAGGTCGAGCCAACTTGAGCTTGCTTCTATCTGAATTTCCCCAGGCCAGTCTGGTCCCAGTCACACTGGAGAAAACAGAAAGCTTATGTGGGTCTCTCCTCTGCTAGCATGAGAATTTATGTCCTACGCCTTTCCTCAGACATTGAACTCCACCTTTGCTCCCATCTCTTCACATCCCAAATGACCCTCTTCCCACTTTCTGCTGCACTCTCCCGTTTCCATTATTAATTTACCTGTTTGGGGGCATGTAGGTGGCTCAGTTGGTTGAGCATCCAACTCTTGATTTCAGCTCAGGTCATGATTTCACAGTTCATGGGTTCAAGCTCTGCATCAGCCTCCACACTGACAGTATAGAGCCTGCTTGGGATTCTCTCTCTCCCTCTCCCTCTCTGCCCCTCCCTGGCTCTCTCGCTCTCTCTCCCAAAATAAATAAACCTAAGAAAAAAAACCTACCTGTTTTATTTCAAAATTGCATAGATTACTGACCTTGAAATTCAAAAGTTAGTCCCAAGAATTCGAACACTCCTCATTGTTGAAGTACACATAAATTTAGGCTGTCATAAACTTGAATGTAGTGGTGGTTTTTAAGTTTTTTAAAAAATATTTTGCTTTCTGTAATTCAACATAAGTGACCTAAGAACCCTTCAGAAAAGAAGATAGATGAGCTCAATAAAGATCAGGAAACTCTGGCTCAAGTTTGGAGACAGTGCTTCATTGGATTTCTCTTTTATACTTGGGTGAATCACCCTTACCCAACTTGGCGTAGAGGGAGTTTGCAGTAAACACAGGGGTCATTGCAACACCCGCCATCCTCGCGCACATGCTATAATTGATCTGCTTGCTTTCTTTTGATTATGGCTGTAAATGTCAATAATTCTTTTTGGTATTAACTGTTAACAACAACACCACAGACTTGTACATCTAACATGAAAACGGAGAAACAAGAGTTAACTTCTAGTGTGGGAAGCAGAAACCTTGTTATCAACCCAATAAGCTGCCTTCACCTCCTCTCACTTATGTGGACCACATCATTGGTCTTTAAGGTGGCCTTGTCATCCCATTAACAGGCAACAGGCTCTGCAAGCCTCCTGTGATTGGCAAAGTCCCTTCTGGGGAACAGAGCAGCTGCCCATGGTGGCTGGTTTCCTCAGGTACAAATGCATCCCAAAGTGTCGACTCAGAAGGACCAGGCCAAGGGCAAATTGGGAAGCAGAGCTGTCCCTGAGGGGAGCCATGCCGACAGTGTGCTCCCTTATCCATCGCACCCTCTTCATGACAGGTGAGGCCAATCCTGGAATCTCAACTGGGCAAGACTCAACAATAAGGAATGGAGCCGCCAGGCCCGCATACTCATGGTCAGTGCCCCTTCCTCAGGGATCTCAGCCCCATCCTCACGGAGCCCTCTCCTGTCTTTTCTCTCAGGTGTCATGTCAGCTGTCGTGTTGGTGCAAGACCTAGTAGTGACTCTGTGTGTCTGAGGGCAGAGGGATCAGCCTCCTCCTCCATGGAAGGAAAAATAATCACTGACTACCACATCACCTGGCACAGGAAGACCCAGATAACACAGTGACTTTCAGATACTGAGAAAGACTATGTATGGCCCTGGTTTTCGGGACAGACTCCAAAGTCAAATTGATGGTTCAAACAGCCAGTCTCTACTTAAGATCCTTGAGGCATCAGAAAGAGATGAAGGATCTTACTACTGGGCCAATGACTGCATCCTTCTGCAGGTCCACTTCGGAGCAGCTCAAAACCACAGAGATCTAGGGAAAATGGCATTCCAGCAAGATTGTGATTTTCTCTTAAAAACATCATTTAAGAAATGAGGGCCAGAGAAGGCTGGCATTCCTTGCCTTTCCTTCAGGCTGCCTATGTACTCCCAGGGTGTTCAGACAGACTACTCCCAGCAAGGTGTGGCCAGGGGGCCGCATGCAGGAGAGGGGAGAAACAAAGCCGAAGTCAGGAATTGTGGCATTCACTATACACTCTTAATGTTTTGGGGGTTTGTTTTGTTTTGTTTGAGCTTCATAAATGATTTGACCCCATACCCAAAGTTCTTAGGGCATGGTACTTCTGAAAGTACAATAATGGGTGATGTTCAGTTTCTCTCTAATCATATTCACCAGAAACTCAGCTATTCTATAGGAGGAGGTTGGGAAAACCCCACCCTTCCTCCAGCATGAACAGTTGCACTACTGGTCATCTTGCCAACATGAAGGACAAGACTCCATCTCTAGCACCTATATGGTTTTCATGATCACTCACTCACTGGATATGTCTTTTGCCTGTCCTTCCATCTCTATCTCTTTACTTTACTTTATTCTATTTGTGCTAAACACAAAACATTGACAAATTCCTTCCACCGACATTTCCTCGTCCTTTGAATGGCTCAATTTAAACTCGATGTTAGGGGTGCCTGAGTGGCTCAGTTCGTTAAGTGTCTGACTTCAGCTCAGGTCATGATTTCACGGTGCATGGGTTCGAGTTCTGCATGGAGATCTCTGCTGTCAGCATAGAGCCTGCTTCAGATCCCCTGTCTTCCCCTCTCTCTGCCACTCCCCCACTGGCACTTTCTTTCACTCTCTCTTAATAAACTTAAAACCAAATAAAATACAACTTTTAAGAGCTTCATTGGACTACTTCAGGCAATGTCTATAGAGAGAACTTTCTCCAACTAACACTACTAGTCAAAGATACTGCCCTCCACAGTATCAGTACAGAGACTGGTAATGGGGCACCTGAGTGGCTCAGTTGGTTGGGCATCCAACTTCAGCTCAGGTCATGATTTCACAGTCTGTGGGTTCAAGCCCCGCATTGAGCTCTGTGATGACATCTCAGAGTCTGGTGCCTGCTTCAGATTCTGTGTCTCCCTCTCTCTCTGCCCCTCCCCTGCTTGCTCTCTGCCTCTCTCTCTCAAAAATAAAATAAAGACATAAAAAAATTAAAAAAGAGAGAGAGACTGGTAAGTGTCTGCCAAACACACAGTCAGCTCCAGTCAGGGCTTCTCCCTGTTCCACCAAGGGTCTTCCCAACCCTCCTATCTCTCATGATACTGCCTGAAATATATATTTCATGACTCCCCATGAGTTCTCATCATTTTTCTCCCCAAACAGCTCATTCCACCCCTTCAGTGAATCTCTCCTTTTTACTCTGCATATAACACCTACTCACTCTGTCCTAGTGGTCTGATTTCAACTGGCTTCTACTTCTCTGCCCACTCTGTTGGGTTGCATCTTTGGCTGAACTGTTCAGCAAGGCTCAGGGTATTGACTCTGCCCTTGGGTAAAATCAAGTTCCCCAATCACCATCTAGATCAGGCATTCTGAGCTCACATTCTGGGAAGGTTGGACCCAACCTTCCTAGCTAGCATGCATCCAAGTTACCACAGAGGCCCTGACACCATCACTAAGCCCATAGCCTGCTACTTGTATCCAGTTATTCTTGTTTGAATGAACTATATATAGGTGGGAAGGTAGAGTGCATCTCCAAGACTAAAAGGGTATAATTCTTCTCCCAGTTTGAAATCATGACTTTGGAAAAAGAATGACATTTAGAAGCTAGTTACACAGATGGTGTCAAAGTTTTGGAACCATGGTTTTATAAGGCCTGCAAGATGGATTCCTAGGAAGAGACCCAAGGGGTCCTTCTGACAGAGACTGGGAAGAATGTCTTTGAGGAGAAGGAGAAGGAGGCAAACTATGTGGACAAGTCCATAAAACTGCAGGTTAACTGTAATAATAATTAACATCTGTCGAGTGCTTACTATATATCAGGTACTACTGAGCACTTGACATGTGTTTTATGATTTAATCCTCTCAACAACCCTATAATGCATTTTCTATTATTATCCCCAGTTTACAAATGAGGACAGAAAAGCTAAAACACTTGCCCAAAGTACCACATCTAGTAGGGGAGGGCGACAGGTTTCAGACTCTAGGGTCTGCACTGGAGGACACGGAATGTGATTCAGGGCAGGGCAGGTCCCACAGAGGAGTGAGTCTCCAGGATGTGTCAGAAATAAGGAACAGCAGGGGCTGTGCCCTCACCACTGGACCCATTCAAACTGATGATCTGTGACCATCTGTCAAGAAAGTAGGACAATGCAGCAGTGGTCCCACACGACTTCTCAAACGTTTTCGGAGATTTTGTGATCCTGGCATAAGACTCACACTGTCTTCTGAAATCAGCTGTATCTCTTCATCTTTGAAATGGAGATAATGAGTTCCAACTTCACCGTGTTGTTGTAAAAAGGTAACGAAAGAAAGTAATTCGTATCGCACATAGTAGCTATTCAGTAGATGTTACTTATCATAAGAAAGAGCAAATGATAAAATGGAATAATGAAGGAGAAAGTGAACTCAATTACTGAGTGCCAACAATATGCAGCCACTTTGCAGGTGTGGGCTCACTTAATCCTGTTTCACAGATGGGGGGATTGAGCCTCAGGGAGCCTGAGTGGCTAACCTAAGGTTACAGAAGCAGAGCCAGGATTTGGGTCTGAGTTGAAGGCTGACGGTCCTGGCACTGCACTAGGGCTTGGGGGATATACTGAGGAGATGTATCACCTATAACAATATCTGAGTTACAGAATGGCTGGGAACAAGTGTGTGACATCCAGGCATCTGGTGCTGCAGGCGTTCTCTGACTCCTGTCCAGCCCCCAGAAAAGGAGAGTGGAGGTGGGGGTGCCTAACCCCTTCCATCTCCCATCTCTCCCTCCCTTGTTTTAAAACACCAGTTGCAATTTCAGCCACCAGGCTGTTCTCTGGAGATGCCCACCAACGCCCCCCACCAGGGCTGAAAGAAGACAGCTGCTACCCAGCCCCCTGCCTCTTAGACTCCTGAGCCCCACCCGCAGGTCAGCAGCTCTTCTCCCAGGAAATGGACCCGCATATTCCTCCCCTCTGATGTTTGTCAAACGTACTATCTTGTTGGACTGCCTTAAGAGTTTCTGGGGTGCTAATGTATTCACTGCCTTCTCCTTTTCTTCTCAGGGGACTGCCTAGAATGGCAGCTACAGGGGTCTGGGGCTAGTGTGAAGAGAACATGAGAAATTCTACGGGTCTCTGGCAGATCCACAGGATGGCTAACTTTACCAGCCATAGATATCTCTACTGCGTGGCAAAGTGTCTGAGTTTGTCTCTTCCATTTTTATTGACTTATTATCCTTATATGGAGGCAGCAAAAGGGCTCAAGATCTGTCATTTTTGGTTCTCTGCATTCAAAATGAGCAAACTGACGCCAGAAAGCACTGCAGTGAATTAAGGCTTTAGGTAGAGTCTTGGCTGCTGTGATGTCTCAGACAGGAAGGGCTGGCTGATAACTCTTCCGTGCTAACAAAAAAGAAAAACTCCAGACTCAAGGCTTCTTTCCCACTCTTCATTTCAACATATTGCCCCCAAATAGTAATTGAAATGGTAAGCTTATACCTGTAATTTTTTTCATCAGAGCACACTCATCATTCACTCCTCCACCAAATACCATCTCTCCTCCCTGCTTAATTTTTCTCCATAGCATTTATCACCATTTGATGTGCTGTATACTTTACGTGCTTATTTATTTCTCATTTAGCTCTCCACTGGAATGTAGACTCTGTGATGGCGGGGGACTTTGTCTGATTTGCTCAATGCCCTAACTCCAGCACTTAGAGTAGGTCTAGCACAAACAGGCATTCAACAAATGCATTGAGGGGCACCTGGGTGGTTCAGTCAGTTGAGCATCTGACTCTTGATTTCGGCCCAGGTCATGATCTCGCAGTTTGTGAGTTGGAGCCCCACAGCAGGCTCTGCACCTCAGTGCAGAGCCGGCTTGGGACTCTTGTTCTCCGTCTACCTCTCTGCCTCTCCCCTGCTCGTGTTCACGCTCTCTCTTTCTCAAAACAAAGAAATAAACTTTACTGCAAGCCTCCAGTGAGCCTGGGCCTGGGGTGGCCCTGTGCATTCCTACAGTGCTTGCAAGAACATTGGGAAACAGTGTGAGGCCTTGCCTGCTCCATCCAGAGCAAGGTTATAGAAATTTCGAACAGTTGAGAAAAAAAAAAGAAAGAAACTTTAAAAAAAATGCAACGAATGAGTAAATGAGCTGGCTGCTGGGAGATGCAAGTGTGCACAGGACTGGTGCTAACTTTGCCTTCTGAGATCCTTTCTCCAAGCCTCATCTGTCCATTAACAAAGTGCTATAAACCATAAGATTTTTCTAAAGGATTGATAATAGAGACCTCTAGAACACCAAACAACTTAGTTTTGAAGAGCAGAAACATTAATGCCTCTATGTTTCTTGAACATTCCCCAGAAGAAGAATAAAAGAAGAGAATGGCAGGCTTTCCCCTTTACCACCTTTCCCCACCTTTCCCGGCCCCTTTTATTCCTAAGGCCTTGAGTCGTGAGCAGGAAAAAGCTGAACATTTCTACTTTACTTCACAAAGGATTTTTGTAAGCTTCCTCTCCACGCAGGAGCATGGCATTTGGTAACCAAAAACCACAGTAACACATTTTCCTAAACTAAAGAGCAATTCCTAACTCCCTTGCCCCCCTTACCTCCACCACAATCACTACCACCACATGATTCTGGTATTCTTCAAGAAGGCAGAATCCCTGGGGGTCTTATTTTTTTTTTTTTTAGCAATTCACACATACAGAAATACATATGCTGTGAAAAGAAAGCAGTGTACAGTAGTGTATATCAACTCCTGAAGGAGTTCTCTGGATGTTCAAGGGCTTGCAAGGCAGTAGTCAGCCAGTGGAATGAGCAGGGAGGGGTGGGGGGGTGGGGGAGGAGGGAAGCAGCGCATCATTCAGCACTCAATAGGAAAAGGATCTGGTGACAGGACAAAGGAAATCAAGCCAAAATGCAGTTGCTTGTGCTAACTTAAACATGGCAAGTTTTCAAACTCTGTGTTTAAATAAGAAATCCAATAGCCAGAAGTTTTTTATTTACCTGCATCCATGTGGGAGAATAGAGAAGTTTAAATTATCTTTTTCTGGCTTAAGGGCAAAGCCTCATGAGTATTTATAACTTTCAGAGAAAGAAATGTCAGTATAAATATATTACTAGGGCAACACCTTATTAAGAAAAAAGACCAATGCAAAGTCTAGAGCTTTGGAGACTTAAGTTGCTATCAGAAAATGTAACAACATTCATCTCTTTATGAAATAACAATTTATTAAATACCTACTGTGTGCCAGGTACTTGTCTAGATATACTGGGTGTGTGGTACTCAGAAACTCTTCAGTTTATTTTACTTTTTTTAAATGTTTATTTATTCTTGAGAGAGAGGCAGAGCACAAGCAGAGAAGAGGCAGAGAGAGAGGAAGACACAGAATCCAAAGCAGCCTCCAGGCTCCAAGCTGTCAGTACAGAGCCCAATGTGAGGCTAAACCCACAAACCAAGAGATCATGACCTGAGCTGAAGTCCGACACCCAACCAACTGAGCCACCCAGGCGGCCATCTCTACAGTTTATTTTAGTGAAAATAAACACAAAGGAAAATAAGTAAGATAATACATGTTAGATGATGGCAATTGTCATGAAGAAGACTCACAGGAAGAGAGAGGGGGATATTACCTGGAGTCTGGGGGAGATAATCACTTTCAATCAGGTGGTCAAGAAAGGCTGCAATGAGAAAGTCCCATTTCAACGAAGGCTTGGAGGAGAGCAGGGAGGGTAATATTTGGAGTCTGAGTAACTGCCAGACTTTTTGGGTAGAAGTAATATTTTCATGTCCAAGTTTGTGACCCATAATAGTACCAGCTTTTCCGTAGCCCTGGGGGAATGGGCAATAGTCTTTCATTTACTTGCTGAGAGCTCTTTCACTAATAGTTCAGACTTTCCTTTTTCAAAACCAAGTGATGGAATCCATTCATTAACACAAAATAGGGAAGAAGCAGTCCTGAAAAGGTCAAAACTTAGAACTTGAAAGGGAAAATGGCAGAACTGGGTTACTGACAAATAGAATATGGGACAGGTAAGATCAAGCTGTCTGCCTTCTCTCCTACTTCCGTGACCACATTCAATGAGCTGATGAGTATCTCCCAACCGTAAAAGGAGAGCATACAAATCAGATGATGCATTTCTCTTGCTGGTCCCCAAGAGGACCTAGCTTCCCCAGGAGAGAGTCTGCAGTCTCATCTATACTTGCTGATTGAGGCGCCTTCCAAAAATGGTCCCAACAGACAGGGAAGCTAAATAAAACATGTGTTCACCTCAGCAAGCTTCTTAGTTTTTCCTTGTCTCCAGTAAGCCAGCCCAAGATAAACCTAATTTGGAGTCACTGAGGAGAAAGCTGTAGTGTCTTTACAATGTCCCACAAAGCTTTAGGGACTCACCCTCCAGGGCTTCTGGGTGTGCTAGAACTACAAGGCTCAGGGTTGCCCCCAGAGTTAGTTTCCATCTTTACTCACCACCTGACAAAAGTGAGTAACATCACTCAGAGGCAGCGAGAAGGCAAATCAGCGCCCACAGGGACAACACCAAGGAAATGCAGCCCAAGTCTGCGTTGTCAGAAGTTCTGACCACTTTCTGACACCATTCACAAAAATAAACTCAAAATGGATAAAGGATCTGAATGTGAGACAGGAAACCATAAAAACCCTTGAGGAAAAAGCAGGAAATAGCCTCCTAGACCTCAATCGCAGCAATTTCTTCCTCAACACATCCCCAGAGGCCAGGGAATCAAGAACAAAAATTAACTACTGGGACCTTATCAAGATAAAAAGCTTCTGCAAGGCAAAGGAAACAATCAAAAAAACTAATAGGCAACCGACAGAATGGGAAAAGATAGTGGCAAATGGCATATCAGATAAAGGGCTAGTATCCAAAATATACAAGGAGCTCACTAAACTCCATACACGAAAAATGAATGATCCAGTGAAGAAATGGGCAGAAGACCTGAATAGACACT
>PISW01008481.1:0-25000 GCA_004023785.1 Mungos mungo
TCAGGCAGAGAAGGACAGAAACCATATGTTCGCACTCATAGGTCTAACAGGAAATTTTCAGAATGATCTAGCTTCAAGAAAAGCAAGCAGTTAGTAGTGCTTAAGAAAAATTGATTCAGTATCTAATGGATAATTGATATCTGTCACAACACAGCATTTTATATACTGTTAAGTGAAACTGCAATACAATCTAAGTGTACTTTGAAAAAAAAAATAAAAAAAAAATAAAATGAAGCAGAAAAATTGATATATTGCAAGCCTTTTGACCTGTAAGCTAGGAATCTCAGAGCTATGGGGGAAAAGAGTTCTGAGTTTCTCATAGACAATGGAGTTTTTACATTATATGCAGAAGTTATCTGCTTTCTCAACTAATTGGTTGCCTAGTGGTCTTGTTTCTTATTTGGATCAGGGTTGCCACGTCAGGAGAACAAGAAAGTCCAGAGAGAGCATAAACAGACTTGGCATTTGGATATTGACTGGCATCCTCTGCTGCTTTTAAGAAAAGTTGTAAATACCTGTAAGGTTAAGTTTCCTTTAGGCACCTGAACTGACCTTTGTCATTTTGTCTTTGACATAAGTGACTCCATTTTAGTTTGGTTATACAGAATCAATTATTCTTTTTATTGCTTTAGTGTTCTAATTTCTAAAATGCAACATTTATAACACATACCTTAGAGAGTTTGGATATCTATCTATTTTCCATCTATCTATCTATCTATCTATCTATCATCTATCATCTATTTATTACCTATGAATGTATTCAATATATATGACTGTAATCATAGGTATGTCAATATATAGGAAAAGTACTTACATAATGCCCTGCACATAAAATATTCCTATGCCACAGACACTTGAAATAAGAAGAATAAACACTATGCTCCACCTCTGAGAGCCCATACTTTAAAGCTTTCATAGAAGATAGGATCTAGGCAGGGATGTCAGACCACTTTCCTATATCCAGTGTAAATGTTAATAGACCACATTTAGTACCCTGGTATCCAAAATGCAGGCAAGATGTTCTTCTGCAAATGTAGCAATTGCCCCTACTATTTGGTCACAAGAGACTCAGGATCTTGAAAGTATCGAACCAGTTTCCTGCTACTCTCAGAAGAATTTTGAATGGAGAATATCTGATCCTTTGATAATTCAAAGTTTGCTTTCAAACAATCAATAAAAAGTCATAAACTCAATCATTTCAGCAAATTAATGGGTGATACATAATTTAAAGACTAACATTCAAGAGATAGTTCCCTTTTAACCTTGCAAGAATTTTGAGGCAATTAAACATCAATGGGAAAATTATATTTGTAAAATGAGACAGCAAGCTGAATACATTTACATTTTATTAATTGAGAATGTTTCCTGAGGTTATCATGAAACTTGTGTATTAAGTGCAATAAACACAAACCACAAATGAGACAGTGTAGGAAAGGCAGAGCCTGGTGAGCAGTGAGATAAGTGTGCCTTTAGTGAGACATTTGCTTTCCCCGACTCTACACACACACACACACACACACACACACACACACACACACACATGTACGCACACACACACAGTTGACCTTCTGAGGCTCTCCCTACTGGCCATTCAAATATTCCTACACTTTTTTTTATGTCATCGACAGACATTTGGTCTCTCCTTTTCATTTGTGGAACATATCCATATCTCCTTACATTCTCTGTCTCTACCCATAACCCTGCCATCATTTTTAATGCCTTACTATGCACATATTTTCCCAACCAAAGCTTCTTAGGTTGTAACTTCATCTGTAGTGACTTCTTCATGTCAGACACCACCTGTGCAGTCTTATCCTGGAACTTGCCATCTTGAAGAAAATGTAAAAATGAATTCAAATTGCCTAGTCTGACCTCAGCCTCTTAGCCTCTCAGCATATCCTACTTATGTGCTCAAGTACCCTGACTGAGTTCATTGTTCACCCTCATAAAGATCTATCATCTACTCCATTACTCTACCCATCCATTTGTACACCTTTCTATTTCCTATCTTAAATCATTGGGCCATTGTTATAAATACTTCTTTTTAAAAAGTTCATTTCTTTCACTTCTCTATAGATATTTTCTGAAACTCTAACTTAGAAAGAAATCAATCATCTGCTTTTTTTCCTAACACAGGTGTGACAGAGATTAGCTGAAAAAAAAAACACCCCACAAGATTGACCCATATGATTTTATTTTCATGACCCCTTTTTCAGTATGGGCAGGAAAACTACCATGTTTCTTAAATGAACTCACTCTACCACTCCCTTTGCCAACATTTTATATACTTTTATACCTTATTCAGATTCTCTTAGAATGCCCCTCACTCCCAGAATTAGGTTATTGCTTCCCTTCATATCCTATTTATAAAATAGAAGACATCATATAGAAACTCAAAGTCCACTCCCCACCCCCCCTAAAAAGCTACACATGTTTTGCATTTCATTTATTATCTTCTCCTTCCCATTAAAAAAAGAAAGATTTTTTTGTCCTCTTTTAATTTTTTAAATGTTTACTTATATTTATTTTGAGAGAGAGCAAGCAGGGGAGAGGGAAATAGAGAATCTCAAGCAGGCTTTATGCTGTCAGCACACAGTCTGACTCAGGGCTCAATATCATGAAATGAAATCATTACCTGAGCCTAAATCAAGAGTCAGACACTTAGCCAACTGAGCCACGTAGGTGCTTAAAGCTCCTCTGTTAGAAATTAGTTAGTATTTATGAAGATTTCTTTATGGACCAGCCATTGCACACCTATTTTCTAATGTAATAACCATGACAAACCTGGAAGGAAGACATTGTTATTATTCCCTTTTCTTCCAGATGAGGAAGCTGAGATGCAATAGGCTAAACTTTCTCAAGCATATACATGTATTAAGTAGTGGATTTGGTAGTGGAAACTAGAAAATTCTGTGCCAGGGCCCATGATGCTAATATTAGACTATATTATCAGCACTTGCCCAAGTACTCTGGATCTCATCTTGCTTCACTTTTCCAAGGATTTTGCTTCTCTAGCAATCCCTACTTCTCATACATTATTTTTCCTTTTTTACTGGACCATTCCTATAAGTGTTAAAACTTGGTCAAGTAGATTCCATCTAAAGCAAACAAACCAACAACAAAATCAAAGTCCCTTGACCTCCATTCTATAATTGAGCTGTTTGGTATGGTCAACCAGTTAGTTTCATGCACTGCACCAAAGTTCTATGCTCCTACCCATTACAATACAACACAATAAGTTTAAAGATATATTAAATGAAAGTCAATGAAAGCAAAGAATACACATCCATAAGCAATGTGATATTTTAACATATTTCTGGAAAAGAGAAAATATTCTGAAACATATTTATGGATAACAATGTGGAGAAGTCACAGTGTCAATCAAGTAAACACTGAGATAAATGGGATAAGAGAAGCCAGTCAGTCTGACATCCCTGAAAGCAGCTCCAAACCTAATCAACAAGAGTGGCATATAATAGGAACCAAGGATGAAATAGAGGGGTTATATGAAGGTGTGCATACTGAATAGTTGACTTACCCTTCCCTTTACATGTAGCATGTATTTCAACACTAGGCAGGAGGACCAGAAAGCTACTTTATAAATAATAGTATCAAGCATGTGGATAAAATTAGGACAGTTAATTGTCACCACAGAACCTAAATTTCTTGATCCAGTCTTGCCGACTTTATCTTGGTTCCTGCTTCAGAGGTTAAGGTCATGTTGTTTTCTATGCTTAGAAACTCATCCTTCGATTCCTTCCTAACTTCTCACCAGTCATCCTTCAGAAATAAACTTAAAGATCTTTTCCTAGAGTAGAGGCTTGATATTCCCAACTTAAATCATTTCTGTGGCCACTGCTGTTTATTTCCTTTGCAAAACTTATAATGAAATGGAACCGATTTTTTAAATTGAGTTGTTTATGTCTATCTCCTTCAGTAGACTTGGGTACCCATGAAAGCATATCCATGTCTGTTTTATTTCTCTGCTGTGTTCTTGGTATGTGTAGTGGTTTCTGAATATGTAATTAAAGCTGAGGCTAGAAAAGAGGAAATTGAGAGTTTCTTTAGGGAAGAGAGAAGAGGGAGAGGACATAAACATAAGGAGATTGCAGATAGATGACATAGATGATAGATGATAGAAAGACAGATTATAGAGACTCCTTTTTATGCAAATTGATTACCATGCATTATTAATCACAGCCTGGTTAATTATCTTGATTATGTCTTATCAGATTAGTACCCCTTCTCTTGAGAAAGTACAAGGACTGGGGGGCCGAGATATTTATTCAATATGTATGGGTTTAGTAATAAAGAAATCACTTAGAAGGTGAAAACTTAGTCAAAGACGCTCAGTTTTATTACAAGGTGGGTATGAAAAGACTGCAGAGAAGCTAGGAGGAACTAAGATTCTGGCACCAAGATAAGTCCTCAGATGACCATGGAAAAGTTAAAGTAGGGTAAGACCTATAAACTTGAATAAGGAATCAAGGAAAAAGCCAAATCAGCAATAATACTAATTTACTCAATTAATTAATATTTATTTTTCAGTCATGCATGTTCTAAACAAAATCAAGAACTAACATGTATACAGTTTCTGTATACAAAGGCCTGGTCCTTTTTAAATCCCCCATGTGAAACATTGGTGATCCCAAAGTCCATGACAGGTTGGCATGCCAGGAAGGGATGAACTGTTTATAGTAGAGTCTTAGAGGGCCTTATGCAGTAGGTTGGACAATTATTTGCTTTATTTACTTTTCAGCACTAGAATTTGGGGTTAACTCATGGGAGAGACTTTAATAAAATATCCTGCTTTCCTCTAGTTTTACTAGTCTACCTAATAGTTGTACTGGGACTCTGGCTCACTTTGGCCATTGAGTTCTGGCTATAAGTCACATAATTGAGGCTGAGGCATTTAACAGCTGGTGTGCCAACTCCATTTTCTCTTTTTGTGGCTGAAGAGAACACATATGGAAAAGAGTGGGCCACAAGTCAAAACAGCCTGGATGCCTGAGTAATGTCAAGAAGAAAAGAACTTCCCTGGAGAAGAGAGCTTCTCAACCCACATCACAGTTGTGTGAGTGAAACACATGCCGTTCTTATGTTAATCTGCTGAGATTTTGTGTTTTTCCAGTGGTGGTAATTATCTTGATTCATACACATCCTTAAAATGACCTAGAGCTTATCTCTCACTGCGTCACGCTCAAACTGATATTCACTGCTTTAAATTCTTTCTGATGATGGTTAAATAACCTTGAGCTCAACATAATACAAAGAAGCAAGACTTTTATCTGTCTTATTTGGTGACAAGGACTGAGGAAGCCTTGCAGACTGGACTAAAAGAGTGTTCCCTGGGTCTCAAGCTACCTGCAATTACCTTCTAAGGCAAGATCAGATGTTCCTAAAGAGGTACAAGACTCACATCTGAGCCTCATAGAAACTAATTCACTTCATTCCATTCATTTACAGTGAGGGTGGTAGAGCATTGGATTAGACAGGATGATAGCCTTGGTCTTCTAATTCTCTTGTTCCAGTTTAGATGTTGTGAGCCTGTAATGAATGAGGAGAGATGAAAGAAGTCCCTGGATATAGTGTATGTGAAAATAAATAGAAATAAATAGCTCTGGAGTCCTTCACCTTCTCTTTTTCCTTTAGAAACTCATAATTTCTTACCCATGTTATCATCTCTTTGCATTATTCAGTGATTTCCCCAGTGCTTTTGGATAAATTCCAAATCCTTCCCATGACATAGATCGCCACTACCACCACAGTCCAGTCATTGCCTACACTGAATGCCTCTTCTCTTGGGGTTCTCCTGGAATACTCTCTATGTATACACAACTATTCCCTATCTAGCATGTAAGCTTCAGCAGTAGGGATCACATCTGTCTACTGAACACAGTGCTTAATAACTATTTGTCCAGTAAATGGATTACATCATCAAAATTTCCCAAACGTGGCATACCACTGCAGTCTCCTTCCTGCTCTATCTCACAGTGGTACTAACCTGTGGACATTCCTGGATTCCTATACATTGTTGCTCATTTGTCCTTGCATGCCCATGCCATCTGTATGCTGCTCCGTTGGGACAGCTTATGAAACAATTTCACATTTGCATTCTCAGTGTCTCATAACTGTGCCTGGTACTGACAGCTGGTCATTAAGTAAGTTTTGGGTAACTTAGATATGAAATGATAAGCATCCAGTGACAGGCTGCCCCTTTTGAAAAGGTATATTGGCAGTCTTCTTGGGTGACTGACTTTCTGCTCCCCACTGTCCTCCAGCCCCTCACTTCAGCCAGAAGGTTCTCCAGCCTAAGGTATGTTTCTATCTTTGACTGGAATGGAAGTTGCTCCCTTTTGCTCTGCCTTTATTCAGTGTTCCTGCTTACCCTATTTGCCTTGCAAAGACCTTGCCCTTCTGGTGCCCAAAGGCCATTCTAGACTTGGAAGACTTGGAGATGTCTACTTTGCCTAAATATGAATTTTAGGCTATCTTCCAGTGAAGTGTTTACCCCATTACTTTTGGTTGATTTGGTACTGGAAATTTCATCTTGACCTTAAAGTCATGGGCACTCCTGGTTTATTGCCTACCTGTCATGTGTAACCCATCACCTATCTTTAAACCTCTAACTCAGGATAAGAGTTGCTTTTTATTCTCCATCAGATACAGAGCAAATGCTACCGGATTTAAATGGAAGGTGAAAAGGAATCAACATTGTTGTCCTCTATCTCAGAGCAAAATACACTTCCATTCATTAGCTCCAAACCCTAGTTTTACTCAGACAGCTGCTTCACTATTTCACAGAAAGAGCCAGGGGAAAGGTGTCAAAAGCTGCATAAATCCATACCCAATGCAGCAAACATCTTAAAATAGCACATCTTAATCAAGGGCAAAACACCCTGTGCTCTCCATGAATATTGGGGCATCAAAATAAAGAAGGTAATGAGAAAAATATAGTTTATCCTATCTATTCACAGAAAATAAAAAATTGCTTTTTCACTTATAATGATTTTTACAAACTACCAAATGCTAGAACAGTTTCAATTTTTCTGCTAAGAGATAAGGATTAGATTGAGAACTGTATATTAGGAATGCAGAAATAATAGCCATCTACATTTACTGATAAAAACTAAGCCAGTTAAAATCCATGGGCCTAGCCTCCTTTCCCACTGAGCTTGAGGTCAGACCTTCATATGGGAAACCAAGTAAAGGCACCAAATACCCCAGTCTACTCTGTGCAGTCCACCTTTGAATCTTTATATATTGATGAAAAAAGTGTCAAAGGAAAGGGAGCATTAAAAAGAACAGAAACTAAAAGCTGTAATGATTAAGAAACCAAAAAGATGGCCTGTTAAGTCAGAATGAGAGCTCACAAATTATTCAATTTATTCTTGTTCTCATTCCCATTTCCTAACTTTCTACTGAAGAATACTTTAAGTTGAGTAAAGTACATGTATCAAATGTACAGCTAGATCAATTTTCATAAACAATACGTCCATGTAATCAGCACTCAGATCAAGAGCTCCTTTGTAGTCATACGCCTCTCAGGATTCACTAATCTATCTAACATATATTAGTTTGTTCATTTAGTACTTTATAGAAACTGAGTGATACAACATGTACTTGTTTATATCTGGCTTCTTTTTTTCAACATTATGCTTGTGAAATCCATTTATAGGGTGGTGTGTAGATGTAGATGGTTGCTACTCTTCACAGTTTAGTGACCTTGTGGTGATAAAAATATTTTATAGTCTACTACTGATAGTAATCTCATAATTTTACCTTTAATGAAACTGGAAGTAGTTTTCCTATCTAAAGTTGTACATTGAGGAGATACCACCTCACGTTGGTCAGAGTCACTAAAATGAACAAATCAATAGACTATAGATGCTGGCGAGCATGTGGAGAAATGGGCTCCCTCCTACACTGTTGGTGGGAATGTAAACTGGTACAGCCACTCTGGAAAACAGTGTGGAGGTTCCTCAAAAAATTAACAATAGAACTCCCTTATGACCCAGCAATAGCTCTGCTAGGGATTTACCCAAGGAATAGAGAAGTGCTGATACATAGAGGCACATGTACCCCTATGTTCATAGCAGCACTTTCAACAATAGTCAAATCATGGAAAGAGCCTAAATGTGCATCAACTGATAAATGGATCAAGAAGATGTGGTTTATCCATACATGGAATACTACATGGCAATGAGAAAGAACAAAATATGACCATTCGCAGCAACTTGGATGGACCTCAAGGGTGTCATGCTAAGTGAAATAAGTCAGGCAGAGGACATATACCATATGTCTCTCATAAGTCTAACAGGAGAAACTTAACAAAGGGCCATGGGGAAGGGAAGGGGGGAAAAGAGTTAGGGAGAGGGAGGGAGGCAAATCATGAGAGACTCTTGAATACTGAAAACAAACTGAGGGTTGATGGGTAAAGGAGAAGGGGTGATGGGCATGGAGGAGGGCACTTGTGTGGAGGAGCACTGGGTGTTATATGAAAACCACCTTGACAATAAACTATAAATAAAAAAAATAAAGTTGTACAGTGAGAATGTACCCAACATAGGGTGTTCAACTGGACTCTAGCCCAAAACTCATTGCATTTCACCAGGCTACTTCCCACCTCCAACTTATTTCTTATATGCTGTTGTACATAACTGTTATACTATCTTTATATAGATGGGAAACCAGACCACCTCAGGTGCAGAGAGGTATTAATAAAAGCAAATTGTGTCACTATACTCCCCTGGAAAATACAAGCAACAAATCCAGATGTACATAAAGGTGCATAACACCAAAGAGCCAGGATAATATTTATCTATTCTGAGTGCAATCTGTATTTCTGGATCTATTGACTTCATGGGGATTTCTTGTATTTAAGTTATTCAAATAAATTCTCAAGGGAGGAAGATGAATTTATTTCCTCGAAAGTCATTATTGAAGTGAAGGATACATTACCTAACCTTAGTCTTACTAGGGCAGATCAGGTTTTGGAGGCAGTGGAGGTCAAGTTCATGGCAAGCAAATATGGATGTGCTATAGGAGCACAGCTATGTGTGGGTTTTTCCTCTCTGCAGTTCTGAACAAACCCTCCCTGCTTCTCCTTTCGTCTCCACATCCAGCCTCTGCCAATCACCCACTAATTACCAAGGAGTACTTCATTCCTGATGAGAGGTTTATATTCTTGTTGAACCAGCTGCCTTCTGACCATGTCCATTATTATTCTCTGTACTTGTGATGGGAACATCTCATCATTCTTTCTCTCCCTCTACTCTGGTGTCAGGCCACAACTCCAGGTAGACTCATTAAAGTATCCTGTGTCAAGAAGCACCTTGTTAGGAGGATTCATTGACAGTTGGACCTCACTGCTGTCTCCACTAGAGAAACAACTTGTTCTGAGTCCACTCAGTCATCATTCTAGAAGCAGGCTAGGGCCTTGACTGGCTCTTAAGGGTGGAGAGAATGAGGAGGAAAAAAGGGAGGATGTAATAGACAACAGTAGTTTTGTTCTGCCTTCTCTAATTTCTCTTTCCAAGCCCAGAACAGTGTTCAGGAATACCTTAGTAGTATACCCTTGACATCATTGTGGAGAGACTCCTTTGAGATATCAAAATAAACTGCTGTGTGAAGAATTCTTGAGTGACCTCATGGTTGTTTTCCTGCACTAGGAAGATACTGCTTGGGACCTTGTATATTCATAGGTGCAGTCATGGAGGTTGAGTAAAATGAGATATTTACCATGCTCCCCAGCACTTCAGAACTTCCTCAGTAAAATGGGGTAGTGCATTGATCTTACCTCCCTGACAAGTTTGTTATAAGGATAAAGTAAAATAATATTTCATAGATTGATTAAAAGTCTCCTAAAATTATTTACTCTGAGTACAAAAAAATTCAGTAAAGACTCCCTTAGTTCCTGAAGAAATTATCATTTTCATTATTCTACTTATTTGCTTTGATAGCATGAGAGTTAGATCAGTAGAATAGGAATGGCCCCTAGAATTAGTGTCATGGGCAAAGAAAACAGCTGGAAGCTTTCTGTCAGAGCAGAAAGCATTATGACTTGTGTTGTGTGCTCAAGAGCTTCTGTTTTTCTCTGTTCATAAGCAAACCTCCAAAGAAGCTCCTGGAGGGCCTAGTGGAGAGTGAATTATTATTGATAATTATATAATCACTAAGGTTACAAAATACTTTGAATCAAGCTTTCTAAGTGTTTTTCATGCATTTTTTCATGCATTATCTCATTTAACCCTCCAACAACCTTTATTTTACAAACCATGAAATATATAGAATATAGGTTTTTCATAGGATTCTTATTCTAGAACCTATTCTGTTAAATTTCATGGTGTTTTATTTTGTATATGACATCCCACCAAGAAATGGGAAATTCATGATGACTTTACCACTCTAGGTAGGAAAAAGTTAATTTCTAGAGAAATTTCTTTCAGTCATTTTTCAGCCTGATGTTATTCAGGTATGAATGAAGCAGCCCCTGGCTTCCATGCCTCATTACCATTAATATCAGCCATTTCCCCAAGTGTCAGAGGTCCCAGTTCTGTATTGCCTCTTACACTTTCAATTGTGTGTTACTCTAATTCTTCTATAGTTCATCTGCTACAACCTCTCTCAAACATTTCAGCTGTTTGTTCTGAAAAGTGGTTATGTCACTTAGAAAAATAAATACAAAACAAAATTAGCAATATCCTTTTCACTGAATTATCCTTGCTTCTGTCTGCCAAACTGCTACCTTTCTTTAAAAAAAAACTGGCATTTTTATTAAAAATATTTATAAAAGAACAACTTACAAAATAATACCCTTCAGAAAAATAGCAAACCTCATTAGAACAAATATGGCTAAGAAAATGATTAATATATGTGCATGTGTTCTTTTTTTTTTCTTTAAACTTCTACTTTTCTCTCCCCTGAGAACATGGCTCCCTTGCAGCATGTCTCAGGAGGGACGACTCATCCTTCTTCAGCTCATGCATTCAGCCAGAATATGCTCACCGAAGTCCCATGACTATTTCCAAAAATGTACTTCTCTTTAAAGAAAAAAAGAAAGTCTATGCTGACTGTCTCTGTTGAAATCTTTCCTCCCACATACTATGCAATTGACATTACCCCTGTCAATGTACACATTTGTTTTCACTTGCCACACTCACTTGAACATACTCAACTTCATTATGGCATGTGAAGCACATGACTATGTTCTACTTTTGAAACTTTGAACGCTCCCCCTGCCACACACACACACACACACACACACACACACAAACATGGTCATTCTTTGTTGCATTGCTCTCACGAAGTTTTCCTTTTATCTAAGGTGCGGCTTCTCAGTGCTTTTTCCAGCCTGCATCTTTTCACCCAAACATCTCTTTTGGTTAATTTTTCATTCTCCATGAGTGTTCTCATGCAAAACCCATGAGAGCAATCACCCCCAAGGTACTGCTATCTTTTGAGTCTGAATCTCTAGCCCCATGGCCTCTTATGAATTGGAGTAGCCTGCTGTACATCTCCAAATGATGCTGCACTGGAAACTGGAATGCAACATATTTGAACTGGAACTTAGGATTTCCTCTTTTTCTGGCCGTAATTACATACCCTCTCTCCAACATACGCTTCAACTCTTACTCCACTTCACCTCCAGGGTCTCATCTCCCCTTCTATATTTTTTGCCCAAATCTGTAACCTGGGGTTTTTCTGGTTACTTCTTTTTACTGTCACACCAAGTTCTGCTGACTCTGCTTTCTAAATGCCTATTTGTCTAACCTATTCTCCCCGTCCCTTCCATCACTACCTGAGTTCTCACCCTCATCAGTTCTTATGTGAATTGCTGTCATGGCTGCTGCTCTTAGGGCAAACTTTTTCAAAGAGTAGAGGGCTCTTTACCTTCTCATGCTCAAATCTTGGAACAAATTCCATTGCCTTTGATTTAAAATCCTCAGTATGGAATAAACAGTCTTGCTGACTTTTCTAGCACTACTCTCTGCCAATTTCCCACAACTGTCAGATGTTCCAGCAAGTGGTCATGTTCTAGCTGCTGTTTCTAGACTAGAAGATTCTCTCATGCACCTCTCTTATTGTATAATAAATAATACAATTTATTTTATTAAATAATACAAATTATTTGATAAAATTTCCCACACTCATTCTTTAATTCATCTATTATTGTTCAAGGCACAGATTATATGGTGTTCTTTCTTGAAAACATTTCCTAGCTTCCCCTAACTGGGTTAGGTATTACAAAACCAACATTTATCTCTGCTCTGTAATTTTACACTTCCTTCTCTTTTTTCCCTATAGATTGTGATGAAAGTTCAGTCTTGCACTTTGTTGTGCCCACTCTTTAAATTTTTTAAATGTTTATTTTATTTTCAAAAGAAATAGAAAGACAGAGCATGAGCGGGGAAGGGGCAGAGAGAGGAGACACAGAACTGAATCAGTCTCTAGAGGCTGTGAGTTATCAGTACAGAGCTTGATGCAGGGATGAAACTCATGAACCAAACCATGAGATTACCACCTGCGCTGAAGCTGGTGCTTAACAGACTGAGCCACCCAAGCACCCCAACATGCCCACTCTTTAATACAATGCTTAGAATTAGAGAAAGAACTAAAAAGTGCTTGTGGAAGAAATGAAAACACAATCCAACCTGGGTCTGATCCTAGTTTTGCCATGTTGAATACTTAAAGTAGGTCAGAGATTGTGCTAAGTGCTGTGAGAGATATACTGTGGTTAAAGCAGTATTTCTCCTTTTGAAGAAATTACATTCTAACAAGATATATAGATAAGAACCAGGTAAATTGTGAGGCAGGATAAAAAAAGCCTTATGATATATGACATACACATAAACTGTATGTCTGGCTTTCCATTGTTATGTAACAAACAACCCCAAAACTTGGTAGTTTAAAACAATCAATTTATTCTCGCATAATTTTGTTGGGTAGAAGTTCATGCCTGGGTCAGCTGGGTGATTCTTCTATTCCTTGTGGCATTGACTGAGGTTATTTAGTGGTTCTTGGATGGGAGATATGCAAGTATTGAGTATCCCAGAGGCTTCACATATATCTGGCACCATGATTGTAATTCCTGGACATCAGTATCCAAATCCAGATATCATTACCCAAATCAGACCAAGGAGAAGATAAGGCTCCTGGATATACTTTATCATTTATAGTTCCTCCCAAAGACCCAAGTGCTAAAAAGACAAGTTATCTGTCCCCTTACACCCAAGGTGCAATGGTGGGGCAGATATAGAAAAACCACAATAAATCAGTTTATAAAGGGAGAGAATTTAAAGGTCATAGAAATTCTGAAATCCAGTCTGGCACATGTTTTTAATTAATTCCCAATTCTCCCCAGAAATAACTATCTGTGGTTGTTGATGCCTTCTTAGATCTTGTTTCTGCCCTCTGCATAAATTTTCCCTATGTAAGAAATAATCTGTCTTTGCAGCTGGAAAACTTTCTCATGTTGTTCCCTGCTTTTGGATAGTTGTGGACCCAGAAAACTTAATTTTAAATAGCCTCAGTTCTTTTTAGTCCAAATTGAAGGTGCTTTTATTAATACAATCTTCTTAAAAAGTTTGGGCTTCTGTGATCCTTTTCATATAAGTATATTATTGTCAACTAGCAGAAGTTATACTCACAAATCTTTTCCTGGCTTGGACTGAGAAACAGTGTTACATAGGTGAAGGCCCTTGATACTCTTAGAAACATTTTTCTCTAGTTGATAGCACCTATAAGACATAGTCTTAAATATTTCTGAAATCTTAGAAAAAGCGCTATAGACACACCTTTGAGATGATTCTTTCCTTAAGGTTATCGTTTATTCTTTGAACCCTTTGGTTCTAGGGAGGCTGGGAATAAGAAAGTTCTATTGTAGATATCACCAAGTCCTCGATCCTTTACATTATCTCTAAATTTTGCTTGAAAACATTTTTTGCAGTTATAATAGCATTTATTTAATGCTAACTGCTTTACATGCATTAACACATTCAATATTCACAATAATTCACAGATATTCAAGTAATCACTGATAATATTACTTTTACCATTTTACAGGTGAGGAAAATGAGGCTTAAAGTAGTTAAGTATTATCCTAGTCAGTTCATTGAGTAAGTAGCACTGAGATTTGAACTCCAGTTTGTTCTGATACTGAAGCCATGGTCTTAATATCCAAAATGTACTTCATTCCTAATTTCTAAAGGAAAGCCACACTCAGTACACTTCAACATTAGGTACTGAAAAAACTCTTCCTCTTTGGCATTGTTGATCAGTCTGTGTAGTTACTCCTCTTTCCTTGAGCTTAGGGTAAAATACCTAGAACTTGACCTCTCCCTGTATGAGACAAGGGGTGTAGAGATGTTGGATAATGAGAAGAAATCTTAGCCAATGGTGTTTAAAATCTGATAAATTAATCAAATTTATCCACATGAAACTATTTCAGTTTCATCGTCATTGGTAAAGTTGATATATTCTTTGAAATTTCAAAAGCATAACCTATTTTTAGGGAAAAATAAGTTATATCAGCATTATTTTATCTCTACATTTATTGAAGCCATAAACAGTACAAGCAATTGTCTATGTGAGACGATTTCATACTTTACTTTAAAATATCCTCCCCTACTCAGTGCCTAGTGCCTGAAATCCTACCATCAGCTGCTCATTCCTTGGGTTTGAGCATTGCCCATATAATATCAGAGATTCAGATGATGGAAAATTTTATTTTTCTTCCGGAAGTCAGACTTTGAAGATACAGTCTTCTTGAATCATCTAACTCATAATTTGTGATAATAATGGACATTCTAACCAGTACATGTTCCAACACAGAACTGGGTGCAGAGATCAGACAAAAGGCATGTAGACAGATCAGTACAAAAGAGCTTTCAAAATTCATTTAATGATCAGTTTCTAAATATGTTACAGTTTCAAGTAGTGCCAAGTTGGTCAGAAAGGAAGACAGTCTGAAAACATTGTATTGAAGGTCTCTGTTCTTTTAGCTGTGCATATTCCCATGAGTGAGCTCTTTTATCTTTTTCTTCCCTCTCTCCCTCCCTCCCTCCCATCCCCCCTCCCTCCCTCTCTTCCTTCCTTCCTTCCTTCCTTCCTTCCTTCCTTCCTTCCTTCCTTCCCTCCCTCCTTTCTTTCTACTACTAAGCAATTTCTCTGTGAAGCACTCTTTTCTCTTGGTACTCTTGGTACTCCTGATTTCCCCCCTACTTCTCTGGCTGCTCCTTTTCACTTTCCTTTGTTAACTCCTTCTCTATCTGGTGTTCCATGGGCCTCTGCCATGGGTTCTCTTTATTCTTACACTCCACGTACTTCTTAAATACTGTTTCAAATTCTGTGTCTTTGAATATTATCTTAAGGAAGCAACTCCCACTTTTCTATTTCCAGGCTGTATTTCTCTTTGGAACTTTAGACCCATATAAATGGCAGCTTTATTGAAGTGTCTACTTGCATTTTTCTAATGTAACATGTTAAAAAAAAAAACCCAATACCTTGATCTTCAACATTGCTTTCCCCCAAAAACTCTTTCTCTGATATTAACCTTCTTAGCAAATGATACCTTTATTCCCCAAGATGCCCATGCCAGAGATCTGCTCTGAAGCCTCCCTTTCCTGTCATCCTACCAACAATGATCAGTACGTGTTGTTTCTACACATGAAATATATTTATAGTTCATCTGCTTAAAGCCATCTCCACTGTCTGTCTCCTAATCCTAACATACCATATTTTTCACTGATTACTGACTTCTTACTGGACTACTCAGTTCAGTGTCGGACTGTCTATAATCAGTTCCCTAATACAATCCTTTCCATTGAATTTAAGACAAAATGAAAAGCCTATAATGTTAACATGTATTCTTCTTGGTGTAATTTCTTCATTGAGAACTTTTAAGTACATTTTTTCTTTACCCATATCTTGTAATGGGCTGTTATGAGAAATCAATTGTCACTTTTGCATTTTACCTGGAAATTTTTGCAAAATCCACCAGTTTGTTAGGTTCATATTCTTCATTCCACATTACTGCAGGTGAAAATATTTTCAAATTTTACCACTATAAAAAAAGGATTCCCTTACATTCTGTCTCCAATAAATTTTTTTTTTCCCTCTCCCTCCATCTGTTGCTAGTGGTCTGCTTGAAGACCTTTGAGCTTCTGTTTGTCACCAATTCCAAACCAAATGTCAATGTTGCTGATCTCAATAACCAAATATATGTAATCACTGTATGACCTAGTGACTTAAAATAATATCCATTTATTATATCTCATGGTTTGTGAATCAAAAATTTACTCACAGTTCATTTGGTGATTCTTCTGCTACTTATGGCATATATTGAGGTCACTTAGAGGGACTTAGCTGGTGGATAGGCAGGTCTCGGAGCATTAATAGCTTCCCTCACATGTCCTGAGACTTATGCAGGGATGACAGGAAGCCGTACTCAGCTGGGATTATTAACTGGAGATCCTACACATGGCCTCCTTAGCCTGGGTACCTCAGAGTCATCCAGCTCTTTCATGGTGTCTACATTCACTTAGAATACATGTTCCAGGAGACTGAGGTGAAAGCTGCAGGCTATCTTATGCCCTCGCCTTGAATGTCTCCAAATTTCACTTTCACCACCTTACATAGGTGAAACAAATCAGTACAACTATCAAAGAATCAAAAAAAAAAAAAAAGGAATTAGACTTTACTTGTCAAAAGGAGCCACAGAAAGGATTTACAGCCACATTTAATCTATTATAACACAGAGAGGGACTGTCTAGTAGCTTCAATGTTTTGCATTACCAGTAACAGAATCTTGATGGTTTTAGGGCTATCCATAAATAAATATATTTATTTATCACATATCTCTTTTTCTTGTTCTTTTTTGTTACTTTTTATGGAGGGTTTTTTTTTTTAAACTCTAGAGGTTTAGAAAGATATTAGCCTCGCCAGAAACATAGAAACAATATAATTTCCTATGTTTAAATAAACATAATATAAAATTCAATAATATACTTGATTTACTTATCCATTATACTGCTGATGGACATTTAATGTCTAAAACAATGAATGATAGGAAAGGATTTACTACTGCTATACTGTTATTTGTTTTGTCTCTTTGTAGACCTTCGTATTCCCAATTTTCTTTCTTATTGTCTTGTATCTAGTTTTTCTATAGTGAAAAATTTTGATTACCTTCTCATTTCCTTTTGAGCATATTCCATAATTATTTTTTGTGGTTATTATGGGGATTGCATATTACATTCTAAAGCTATGGCAATCTATTTTAAATCTAAACTTAAATAATATACTAACACTATAATCCTTTATAATTTCATTTTTGTATACTATGTACCTATTTCATAGGTACATTTATAATTACTTTTATACTTTTCTTTTAAGTTCTATAGAAAAATAAATGGTGGAGTTATAAACTAAAATTACACTAATATTTGTTTTTTATGTCTGTCCACATACTTGCCATTACTGGAGAATATTTTATACAACTATAAGTTACTGGCTATCATCCTCTCCAAAGCCAAATGACTCTCATAAGCATTTTTTTTGTAGAACAAGTCTAGTAGTAATGAGTTCTTTAGCTTTTATCTGTGAATGTATCTGTTCTCATTCACTAAAAAAAAACAAAACAAAACAGTTTTTATGGATATAGAAATCTCTGTTGATAGTTTTTTTCTTTCTTTCAGTACTTTAATTGTATCATTCCACTGCCTTCTGGGCTGCAGCGTTTCTGCTGAGAAATCCATTGATAATCTTGTAGAGGCTCTCTTGTACGTGGTGATTCACTTTTCTTCTGTTGCTTTCAAGATTCTCTCTTTGTCTCTCACTTTTGACACTTTAATTATCATGGGTCTCAGTGTGGCTTTCTAAGTTGATCTTATATAGATTTGATAGAATGTCTTGGATTTGTAGGTCAATGCCTTTCCTCAAATTTGGTAAGTTTTTGGCCATTATTTCTTCAAATAATCTCTTTGCCCTTTTCTGTATCTCTTCTGCAATTCCCATAATATTTGGGAATGCAGAATGTTTGATCCATTTGATCCTGTCCCATAAATCTATTTGACCCTGTATACTTTTCTTTATTCTTTTGGCTCCACAGAATTGATGATTTCAAGTAACCTGTTCTGTCTGTTCAAATTTTCTGTTGAACCGCTCTAGTTACTTTTTCATTTCAGTCACTTCATTTTTCTGATTCAGAATTTGGTTGATTCTTTTAAATAATTTATATCTCTTTTTTGATATTCTCATTTTGCTCATATATAATTTTCTGGATTTTTCTTAGTGTTGTCTCTGTTTAACTTTAGATCTCTGGGCACATTTAAAAAATGTTGTTTTAAAGTCTTTGTCTGGTAAGTCTGATATTTGTCTTTCATCAAGCATGGTTATTGGAGGTTTATTTTGTTCCTCTGAATGGGTCATTTTTCTGTTTCTTTGTATGCCTTGTGATCTTTTGTTGAAAATTGATAGACTGGTTTGACGTAAGGGAAGATCTTCATTAATTATCAGGGTTTGTTCTGTGTTTTTGGGGTCAGGCTGAATAAAACCTGTGTTCACAGATCTTTTCTGCACATGTGCCTTTCCTGTTTTCTGATTCCTCTATATACACGGCAGATTTTATTTTATTTATTTATTTTTTAATAGTTTATTGCCAGGTTGGTTTGGCTGATTTTAAATCCCCTCAAAGTCTCACTCCTGCTTCTCTTGCTGCCTTAGCAGTTCCCTTGCATTACTCAGTCTGTGAATGTGCTGTTTCCTTTGTTTCCTGAAGCTTTGCCTATAACCTGAGATCTCAAATGTGCCACGTTTAGCTGCACTAGTGTTAAGTTAGATGACACAGAAACTAACTCCTCTGGCAGTCTCCAGACAGGTTAGGTAGTTGCAAATTGTGCACTCTCTGATCTCTCCACTTTACAGAGAGGAACTCAGCACTAGACCACTGTTTTACTCAAATCACAGAAATGCCAGACAGGGAATGGACCATGAATGAGTAAAACTGCCATGAAATTTCCTACTCTTGTAATGACTTTTTCTTGATTGGGTATTCATTGTTGACATAGACCTTTGACTGATTTTCAAAACTCAAATAAAGTTATTTTAGCCAGTCTCTAGTTGTTCATTTAATGTTTCTGTGTGGGAACAAGGTCTTGGAGCTTCCTATCCATTGTCTTGTTGACATCATTCTTCATATTGTTATTATTATTCCTCAATAGCACTGTTCTAAGGATCATATTTTGCTTCTTGTTTATTTTTTGTTTTACCTCAACACTGCTCATGCTGCTGAATATAGACATAATTCATCTCCTCTCATTACTGTGTAGTATGTTTAAATGTGCATCCACCACATTTTATTCATGCATTTCTATATTTGTGTGTATCCTGGTTTCTTCCAATTCCTGATAACAGACCATATTGCCATAACACCCTCTTTTCAGCTAAACTTCAAAAAGAACATTCACAATGGCACTACTATACCTTAGAAATGATACTGGAGTAAAATTACATTTCTTTTTCCTGAAGATCTGTAAGATGAAGGTAAACACTCTGAGATGATTAGATAGCTTTTGGTTAAAATTAACAGATACATTATTCACATCCCTTATTTTGACTTCTACATTCATATGATACCAACTTAGTTTTATAAAGTGTTTACTGCAGAAATACAATGTTTTAGCTTTGTTTTAAGGCAAATACCTAACTAGCATGAGTACATCATTTGTGTCCTGGTGACACCAATTATGTGCCAGGCAGTAGAGGGATATGAAAACCTACCACTCTGTAATGGTTAATTTTGTGTGTCAACTTGACTGGGCCATGGAATCCCCAGATATTTAGGCAAACAATATTTTGAATATGGGTTTACTTTTGGTAAACATTAACATTTGAATTGGGAGACTAAGTAAAACAGATCGCCCTCCCTCAAGTGGATGGACCTCATCCAATAAACAATATCTGAAGAAATAAAAAGGTAAGACCCTCCAAAGGATAAGAGGGAACTCCTGCCTGACTACCTAGAGCTAGGACACCAAGTTTCTCCTGGTTTCAGACTTACCTGAATCATCAAGTCCTCCTGTGTCTTGAGCCTGCTAGCCTTTGGGCTGAGACTGTAACATTAGTTTTGCAAGTTCTCAGGTCTTCAAAATCAGACTTGAGCTATAACTGAGGAGAAGTTCGCCTGGGTTTCTAAAGGGTCAACTGTAGATCTTGGGACTTCTCAGCCTCCACAATTATGGAAAACAATTCTTTATAGTAAATTTTAGATAGATAATAATAAGACAGAGATATATTTCTTATAGGTATCCTATAGTTCTCCAGAAAAGACAAATACATGATTACTCTTCAGGATCATTTCTAGTGTATATCTTTTTAAATAATATAATATAATATAATGTAATGTAATGTAATGTAATGTAATATAACATAATAATATATACCTTACCAGAGGGTAATAATGTATACCCTCTGTTTCTCTGGAGAATATTGACTAACACAGACATTTTCAACCATAGCCCACACTGTACCTACCCCTCCACCATAAGTTCAGGCACAACTCTACGCTCATCAGGGAAACCCATACAGTGACCTTCCCATCCACCTAGCTCAGCAGAAAGACCATGGAATGTGAAGTAAGAACATCTATGTGTAAAGCAGGCAAATTCCCTCATTCTTTTGAATCTAATAAAGGAAGATAAAGTGAAATAATGTCAGAGTGCTCTAAAATGGTACAGTGTGAGGCTGGGCTAACACATATAAGGTGGTCCATTAAGATTAAATTAGTAGATAGGAACCTTACTGGAAGGTGACAAACTTAGCAAACTTTATTCCTTTTAAATCATTTTACTCTTTGTTCTCAGTCTGCTCCTACTGGGCCAATTTGTTCTCAGTTCCCTCTTACTGAGCCATTCTTTTTCAGGGCTCAGTTGGTCAAAGTTCTCATGACATATGTTGTGCCTAAAGCATTGGGAAATGCCTCTGGCCACTGACCATCAGTTTCCCCTGGAGTTTCTTAGATATCAGATATCCCTGTTTATGTGGTTCTTTCAGGTCTGGGGACTCTGGTAGGTCTGTGCTAGGGCTTAGGATTTATGTCAGGATTGGGACCTTGGTGCTGAGGTAATGTTTCTTGCACTTTACACATCTTCCTTGAACATCTTGTCAACTCCCGGGACACTGTAGGAAGCTTAGGTAAGCAGTTACTACCACAGGACCTCATATCTCCTTTCTGTACCTTAATCTTTTCTCTCATAACTGCTTGCTCTTCTAAATGTCACTCTTTCTCCCTGATATAGATATTTGTCATCACTTTTCTGGTGGTTGTGGGCTTTTACAAATAGACAAGAATTGTACATAATGACACTCTGCTTTTGCTTTTTTTCTTGGAAAAAAGAAAGCTCAGTGATGGAATTACTATGAAAGGGCCTGAATCTGAATAAGCAGGTGATATGAGAAGGCAAAAATATTAGGATCAAAAATTAATAATTCAGTATATTATCATGGCACATTGATAATAATTAGTAAGCCAAAGTTGTGTAAAGAAAACTGTCTGCCCTTTTCATAGACTTGAGTTCAGATCATATCATTGCCTCCCACTAGCCTTTGAACCTTGATAGATTATGTAATCCCTTGAGCCTGAATTTACTTATGTAACATGAGGGTTATGTTATTTACATCCCAAGATGATTGTGAGGATTTGATGTGAGAGCCTGTATAAAGTATCTGACAGTGACAAGCACTTGTTGGTTCCTGCAGCTTTAATAGTTTTTCTTAATGTACTGTCCTGGCATAGTTAAATGTAAGCAAATCATCAAACCCTTGATATTGATTTGGAAGTTTGCAACATGGATAGGAGAAAAATCTAACTTAATAGCTACACAAGGATGGATTTCCTGGTGAGAGGCACCATGTTTCAGAACTCACGGTGGTACACAGAGCTGTTACCTGTCGGCAGTGTCTGAATTCACACCATTGGGCTGGCATAGAACTCAATGTTACTAAAACTTTCTGGATTGATTCCAGGAGCGTTACTTTTTAAAGCCATTATGATTTCTTTCGAATAAGTAGTGATTGCACTTTCTCAGAACTTCTGAATTTAGATAAGCCTTCTCCAGTGGGGCCCTCTTGGTGCCCCATTTTTATTGCTACTTCCTGGAAAAGGGTGTTGTGTTCAAATCAGACACTGATGGGGGTCCTTGGAATCCTCTTCTAGATCAGATTAACTGAAAGCCAGGGGTAATGCCCGAGAAGATCAGAAAACCACTGTGGCTAAGGCTGCCTCTCCAGCTCCTATGACGTCATGACTGAGCATGGCCTGAGGGGAGAAGATGGAAATTAGTCTGTGTTCTGTGTATTACTCAAAGATAAATAAACACATAGAAATGTAATCAGAGCTATTGATTTAGTGTGATATTGCTTTCCTTAGTGCTTCAGTTGAATGATCAAATTGTAAATGGTGACTCAGAGCTGACTCTTCTAGAGTCCTCTTGCCAGAAGAATTAACAGCTAAGAACAGTAGTGTTTTCTGTGTGTTGCCAAATTTTCAGATCCAAGTAAGGACAAGAGAGGCCATGAGAGATAGAAAAAGATTGCTTCAAAATGTTTTATGAGGTCCAACACATCTGTCTCCTGTCCCCTGGTGTGTCTTTTCTCCTCTGTGTCATGCCAACCCATTCTTCCTACCCCCATTAGGGCTGCCAAAACTGCCAAAAGCCAATGCGGGGGACTGATATTTTCACAGCTACAACAGCTCCCATGATCACTACAGCTAAATGAGGCTGGCATCACTGTGAGATGCTAAGCCCTCAGAAGAAAGACAGGTACAAATTGGCTGATATGTCTGTGCAAAATAAAACTAAGTAGGGGACAGGGTCTGCCTGGGATGAGAGCATTTTTGGGGCACCATTTGGCCCTGCACTATACCAGAGCAACCTGGAGTATAGAGTGAATAAAAGTTGATAAAGGAAAAGTCCCTGCGTATGGGGAGAGCAACAACTCTTGAGGGAGATAAGATGAACACAGAGGTAACCTGAGGACTAGTGTGGGACCCTGGAAATAGTGCGTTCAGGGTTAGATTTGCTAAAATCTCTTCTGAGATAAGAACATGGTGCCTGTGTTAAAAAAAGACAGCACTTTGCAAATCACCAGCCCCTATCTGAGTCTAAAGTCTCTTTAACGATTTTGGTGTTTAATAGAAATCCAGGTAGAGACACCTGGGTGGCTAAGTCGGTTAAGCATCAGACCTCAACCCGGGTCATGAGCTCATGGTTTGTGAGTTTGAGCCCACCGTCAGGCTCTGTAATGACAGCTCAGCGCCTGGAGACTTCTTCGGAATCTGTGATTGCCCCTCTCCCACTCACACACTGTCTCTTTGTTTCTCAAAAAAAAAAGTCTTAGCAAAATTTTAAAGAAACCCAGGTATATTCCAAACAGATGTGTTTTATTTCATCATGCAGCTCTGTGAAGCTCTGTCTGTATAGCTATGGGAATATATATAAATATTTATATCTTTATGAGGGAAGGGGTATGACCTGGTTTCCAGCCATATCTCTGCTCTAATTTTTGGCAATTCATTGAGGGGTGCAGAGTCTTTCCCATCTGTTCCTAACCTCTGTCACCCTGATCATGGATCCTCAGAAGCATGGTCCTCACCTTAGCACTGATTCTATCACCTTCAGGCTCCTGAGAAAGAGAATAAGCAGCAAGTTATTAGTTAAAAACCAGCAGAGCTGGAGTGTAGATAATTAATATTTGTTGTCCTAGTTTTTTTCAACTGCAAAGAGGGCTTAGGGCTGGTATTGATATTTTGTGGTCAGATCATGTTACCTCAGTACACTGAGGTTCTGTACTGTGTCCATAGAGGCTAAAGGTTCAAAGGGGGTGGGACACAACAATCTTTGGAATGATACATTTTAGGTTTAAACTTCAGTTTAATAGGTGGTGGAGATGTAGGCATTTCATTTGTGATCACAAAATCACATGCCATGACTCACTCCAGCTCAATGGTATCTTCCAGAAAGGAGCTTTTACCCTTGTCTGGTGCCATGATTTTTGTGGGTGCTGCCAGAGGACACCTTTATATCTCTTGGCTTTGGTATCCAGTGAGGTTTATACTCACAGCTCTCACAAGACTGTATCTTACAGAAAAAGAATTCTTTTTTTTAATGTTTTATTTATTTTTGAAACAGAGAGAGAGACAGAGCATGAGAGGGGGAGGTGCAGAGAGAGAAGGAGACAAAGAACTGTAAGCAGGCTCCAGGCTCTGAGCTAGCTGTCAGCACAGAGCCCGACGTGGGGCTCAAACCCAGGAACGTGAGATCTGACCTGAGCTGAAGTCGGAGGCTTAACAAACTGAGCCACCCTGGTACCCCAAAAAAGAATTCTTAAATGGCTATCACCCTTAGGGCACAGCAAAAGGTAACAGACCCAGGAGCTCCGTCTTCTGTCAGAGAGTCCTATTAGCTTATTACCATAGCTGCAGCCTGAGGGACAGGCATCTAGTTAAACACATACCTGAGACTTGACTGCAAATCTTTTCTGAGACCTCTGAGAGTGGGCACTAATTTTGCATACTCCCTCTCTCATGCCCCAGAGTGCCAGCTTCTTGGCAGAGAGCTCTTGGTTTTCATATCTGGTACAACAGTTTTATGGCTGCTGCCTAGGGAATATACATTGATCACCTGGCTCTTGCAGCCAGGGGATCTTGTTTTCAGGGTCCTCTGGGACTGTAACAATCAGAGCGACAGTTCTTGGTAGGACAGCAGCCCCAGGACATTGCAGAGACAGTAGATTGAAACCTACATCTAGCCTTTCTGTGAAAGAGGCCTACAATAGCAAAGCAACAATAATAAGCAATCCAATTACAAAATGAGCACAAGATAGGAGTAGACATTTTCTCAAAGAAGATATACAGATGGCTCATGAAAAGATGTTCAACATCAATAATCATCAGGGCAAAGCAAATCAAAACCACAATGAGATACATCACACCTGTTAGAAT
>PISW01008481.1:27500-73287 GCA_004023785.1 Mungos mungo
CTAGGATTGTACATTGCCATCATATATAAATTCAATTGACTTTTTGTACATTGGGATTGTATCCTGAAATTTTGCTGAACTCATTGGTTTGGATATTATTTCCTGGGGATATGTCTTTTTTTTTTAAAGTTTAATTTAGTGAGAGAGAGAGAGAGAGAGAGCAAGAGAGCACATGTGTGCATGAGGGGGAAGGACAGAGAGAGAGGGAAACAAAGGAGCAGAAGCAGACTCTGCACTGACCAGAGACCCGACATGGAGCTCAAACTCATGAACCTTGAGATTATGATCTGAACCAAAGTCAGACACTTAACTAATGGACCCACCCAAGTCCCCCTGCTGGGGATACTTCTAGGATCTCCTGTATATCAGATCATGTGATCTGTAAATAGAAAGAGTTTTACTTCTTCCTTTCTATATTAGATGTATTTTACTTCTTTTTTTCTTATCTAACAGCCCTAGCTAGAAAGTCCAGTACAATGATTGATTAAAGGTCATGAGAGTGGACATTCTTGTCCTGATTTTAGGATGAAAATTTTTCTTCTTTATTTTTAGTATGATATTAATCATGATAGTCACTTCTATGCCTAATTTCTTAGTGGCCCATTAATATTCTTAGTGGTTTTATCATGAAAGAGTGTGGGAAAACTTGTGTTTTGTCAAGTTTTCCCCCTACATCTATTAAAAAGATGTTGCAGTTTTTCTTTTACTATAGAAATGTAGTCTATTAGATTGATTGATTTTTGTCTATTGAAACAACTTTGTATTCCTGGAATAATATCCATTTGGTCATGATGTACTATTGTTTTTAATATACTGCTGAATTTGGTTTCCTAGAATTATAATGAGGATTTTTATTTCATATGACACCACTTTTGGTAATGTCATCACCTCTCTTTTATTCTTGATTTTAGTAATTTGAATGCTCTATTCCTTGATCAGTCTAGTTAAAATTTTTCAGTTTTGTTAATATTTTCAAAGAAAAAACCTTTAGTTTTATTTTCCCTACTGCTTTTCAATTTTATATTTTATTTATTTCCATTCTATTCTTTATTATTTCCTTTCTGCTTACTTTGGATTTTGTTTGCTCTTGATTTCTGGTTTCTTAAGGTATAAGGTTATGTTATTTATCTGAGGTATTTCTTTTAAACTATACAAATAGGTGTTTCCAGCTATAAACTTACCTCTAATCACTTTTATCTGTGCCTCAGAAGTCTTAGCACATTATACTTTTGTTTTCATTCATCTCAAACTATGTTATAATATCCCTTGTGATTTATAACTTGACTCATTATTTAAGAATATGTTGTTTATATTTTTATATATTTGCGAATTTTCTAGATTTTCTTCTGTTATTGATTAGTAATTTTATTCCAGTTTCTTTTTTGAAAACAAACTTTGCATGATTTAATATTTTTACCTTTATTATTTTTTTATTTTTAGGGGTGCCTGAGTGGCTCAGTTGATTGAGTGTCTGACTTCGGCTTAGGTCATGATCTAGTGGTTCGTGGATTCAAGCCCCACATTGGGTTCTGTGCTAAGAATTCAGAGCCTGAAGCCTGCTTTGGATTCTGTGTCTCCCTCTTTCTCTGCCCCTCCTTCACTGATGCTCTGTCTCACTCTATCTCTCAAAAATAATGTAAAAAATGTAAAAAAAATTTTAGTGTTTATTTTTGAGAGAGAGAGAGAGAGAGAGAGAGAGAGCGAGCGAGCGAGCGAGCAGGGGAGGGGCAAAATGATGGGAGACAAAATCTGAAGCATCTCCAGGCTCTGAGTTGTCAGCACAGAACCCGACCTGGAGATCAAACCCACAGACTGTGAGATCATGATGTGAGCCAAAGTCAGACACAACCAACTGAGCAACCCAGGCACCCCAAAACTTTTAACTCTATTAAGGCTTGCTATATAGCCTAACGTATTGTATACATTAAACAATGTTCCATATCCATGTAAGAGTGTGCAGTCCTCTGTTACTGAGTGGAGTGTTCTATATCTAGATGTCTGTTAACTATATCTGGTACACAGTGTTGTTAAAAGCTACTATTTCCTTTATAATATGTAGTCTAGTTTTTCTGTTTATTTCTGAAGGTGGGCTATTGAAGTTCCTGATTATCTTCCTAAATTACTTTTTCTTCCTCAAATTCTGAGAGATTTTTATTTATTTCCTTCATTAACTTCTTGTTGGATACGTGTATGTTTGTAATTGTTATAATTTTTGGTAGATTCATTTTCTCTGGAAACAATTTCTGTCTTAAAGTCTATTTTGCCTGATATTAATATAATCGCTCCAGCTCTCTTTTGGTTGCTATTTGCACGGTGTATCTTTTTCTATCCTTTTACTTTTTAGCTATTAGTGTCTTTTTATCTAAAGTATCTCTATTGTAGACCGTATATACGATAATCAGTTTTCAAGTTGAAGTATAAGTAACACACCCTGTTATAGTAATTTGACATTTGGTTTGACAGTACTCAATACTCACCATGATAAAAGTAGTCGCAATATTACTGACTATATTCCCTATGCTGTTTTTCATCTCTATGACTTATGTATTTTATAACTGAAAGTTTATTCTTTTTAATCTTCTTTTATTCCAACCATTCTCCCCCATACCTCCCTTCTGGCAATTACTGGATTATTCTCTATATTTAAGAGTTTCTCTTAAAAAAAATCCATCTGCTAGCCACTGCTTTTTGCTTGGAGTGTCTAATTTATTTACATTTAATGCACTTACTAATGAGGTAAGGTTTATATCTGCCATTTTGTTATTTGTTTTCTATGTCTTACAATTTTTAAATGATTTTGTTTCTTTATTATTATTTACATTAAATAGATCTTTTCAAATGTACCATTTAAATTTCTTTTATTTCTTCTTTTCTATTCTACTATTTTTACAAGTTTCTTCTGAGCTAATTTCTTAGTGGATATTCTAGGGATTACAATGAATATTATAACTAATTATGATAGGTTTGGATTAAAAACAACTTATTATCAGTAGTATACAAAATTTTACTTCCAAAAAGTTCTGTTCATTCTCTCCTCATTCATGCTACTATTGTCATACAAATTACATCTTTATATGTTGTATGCCCTGTAACCCTTATTTGTCTTTACTCTGTAATGCTGTTTCTTTCTTCATGTGGATTCTAAATATTGTATATTGTTTTTAATTAATTTTTTAAAATGTTTATTTATTTATGAGAGAAAGAGAGACAAAGAATGAGCATGGGAGGGGCAGAAAGAGAATCTGAAGCAGGCTCCAGGCTCTGAGCTGTCAACACAGAGGCTGATGCAGGGCTCAGACTCACAAACCATGAGATCATGACCTGAGCTGAAGTCAGACGCTTAACTAACTGAGCCACTAGGCTTTCTTATTGTCTTTTTATTTAAACATGAAATACTCTCCTTACTATTTCTCATAAAGCAGGTTTGTTAGCAAAAAATTCTCTCAGTTTTTACCTGGAGATAATTTTGTTTCTTGAAGGATAGTTTTGCTGGGTTTGTTAATTTTTCTTTATATTTTCTATTTCTAAAATTAGATAATCTCAATGGCCCCATCTTCACATTTGTTTTTTTTTTTTACTGCCTGTGTACATCTGTATGAATAATTCCAGCGATATTTTTTGTAATTTTGCTTTTTTCAGCTCTAGAATTTCCATTTTTAAAAATTATATTATCACTTTATTGATTTTTATATTTGACAAGACATTGTCCTCAAATGTTCTTTTAGGTTTTTTAGACGTATCTTTCTTTGGTTCTGTAAACATTTAAAATAGCTGATTTTAGATCTTTGTATATTAAGTCAATCATTTATATTTCCTCAGGAACAGCTTCAATTGACTGATTTTTTTTCCTGTATAAGGACCACATGTTTTTGTTTCTTTGCATGTCTCATATTTTTGTGGTGATCTTAAAAACTGGTATATATTAAATAATATGTTGCAACTGGAGATCAAATTAAAAATTTTTTAATGTTTTTTATTTATTTTTAAGAGACAGAGAGAGACAGTGCAAGCAGGGGAGGGTCAGAGAGAGAGGGAGATTCAGAATCCGAAGCAGGCTCTGGGCTCTGAGCTAGCTGTCAGCACAGAGCCCAACGTGGGGCTCAAACCCACGAACCATGAGATCATGGACTTGAGCCAAAACCTAAGGCTCCACTGACTGAGCCACCGAGGCGCCCCAAGGAGATTGAATTCTATAACCTCTCCAGAGTTTGTTTTTGCTGCTGTTTTGTTGTTGTTGTGGCTGCTTATTCATTTAGGGGCTTTTTCAAATGAATTCTTTAAAATCTGTATTTCTTGTAGTGTCTGGACACCTCATTTAGCTGAGTGGTCAGCTAATAATTTGGACAAAAATTTTCTTAAATACATAAAACAAATCTTTTAGTCCTTGCTAAGATACTCTGTGTCCTTGTCAGCATTTAGTCAGGTGGTTGATGACTGCATTAGCCTTCACTTCTTGCTTGTTCAGAGCTGTAATATCAGGTAGAGGTAAGGATTTAGGGTCTTATCTGTTTTCCCTGAACATGAACACATCCTGGAATGAACATTGTCCTACATATGCCTGTAGACTTCCACTTTCTCAGAAATATACCATAGCTTATCAATGGTACTGTCAACATATAAATCCCCAGCTTTTCTTTCAAGCTTTTCTTTTGTTAGCCTATTATTTGTTGCAACTGTTATTTACCACCTGGGGCAGCCAGGAAGTTGCACAATTTCCTCAAGAGGTTTTCAACAAATGCCCCTGGGGTAAGGGTTTTCATAATAGTAGGCATGTTCTGAGTCAGGTCAAATGAAGACAGCTCTAAAAATAGAGGAGTTTTAGGGCACTAGCAGACAAGCCAAATGTAAATTTTCTGGGAATGAGGTTTTGGAGAAGTCTAACCTTATTGTTTTACCACTTGGCTACTGGCTGTTAGTTTTCACTAGTTTTTCTATACACTTGGATTTCAAGCAACCACAGAGCTGGAAAGAACTGGATGGAAACAGGGAACATTGAGACACCACAAAGCTTGCTGTTCTTATCAAGATTCAGCTGTTTTTCTAGGGGGAAAAACACCCCCTAAATTGCTTTAAGGGCTTGCTTAATTTCAAGAGTTCTGGAAGAAAACAAAAAAAAAAAAAAAGAATTCTGACAACATCACCAGGTTTTCATTGCTTTTATGGAGGAGATAATTTTCAGAACTCTTTACTCTGACACTTTTGTTGAATTAATGATATCTTTTTCATTTTCAAAGGACAACTTTACTTGATATAGACTTCTTGATTAACAGTCTTTTTCTTTAAGATATTTAAATTTTTTCTCCCTCTGCTCTGACCTTGATATTTTATGAGAAGTCAGCTATTAGCTTTATTTAGGATTTCTTGTACATCACTTTGGAGGTTTTCTTTTTGTCTTTGTCTTTTAGGAGTTTGGATATGAGGCTCCCAAGTATGGCTGTATTTGGGTTTATTCTACTTGTGGTTTATTGAACTGCTAGGGTGTGTAGATTAATGTTTTCCCATAAAATTTGGGGAGGTTTTGGCCATTATTTATTTTCCTAGTTTCTTTCCTTCGGAGATTCACATTATGCCTACATTGATGTTCTTGTTATTGCAGATGTCTCGGGCTCTCGTTATTTTTTTCTTCATTTTTTTTCTTTTTGTTCCTCAGATCAAATCATCTCAATTGACCTATTTTCAAGTTCTTTCTTTTGTCAACTGAAATTTGCTTTTTTGAGTCCCTCTAGTGAATTTTACATTTCAGTTATTATACTTTTCAACTCTAGAAATACTATTTAGGGTTTTTTTCCCTATCTCTGTTTCTTAATTGGTATTCTCTATTTGGTAAATCTTACTTTAATAAATTCCGTTAATTCTTTAAAAATGATTTTCTCTGGTTTTTAACATAATATAATAATATATTTTAAGCCTTTGTGCAATAAACCCAACATCTGGGCTTTCTCTTATGTATTGGCCATGTTTGCCTGTTTCTTCTTTATGTATCTTGTAATTTTGTTGAAAACTCTACATTTTAAACCATACAATATGGCAACTTTGGGAATCAGACCTCTGCTCCCTAGGGTTTGTTTTTGCTCTTTGTTATTGTTGCTTTTTGTTTGTTTAGTGACTTTTCTGGACTAATTCTGTAAATGCTACATTTATTGCCTTGTGTGGCCACTAAGTATGTTTGATTAGCTTAACGGCCAACTAATTATTGAACATATATTTCCTTAAATGCTTGAACCAACATACCTTCCATTCTTTGCCTAGACATTGTGTTTCTGTGTTTGGGCATGTCTTCATCACTTTGGAAATTCAAAACTCTAACTTAGTCTTCACTTCCTGTTTGTACAAGGGCTCAAAGTAAGCAAGAGATAAGATATCAGGACTCTCTCCAGTTTTCTTGTTTATGCAAGGACTTCTAGATTTTTAGAAATACATTGGAGGCTTTCAAAGCCTCCTATGGATATCTTGCTCCCCAGATCATCCTTATAAGATTTTTGTTTGTTTGTTTTTTGGTACAGGAGCTCTTTTATTTTTCCCAACTTGACTATTGCCTCAAAAAAGATGTCACATTAAATAACTGTTACTAATTGTTTTTAACAAATGTTCCGAGGATAGAAATTTTCCCTCTTAGAAAATCCTCAGGTCAAACTGTGAATGGGACTTTTCTAAGGCACAGCTAGACATTGACAATTTTCAAGGTTCAGATTTTCCAAGAGTTCCAAACCCAAAGGGTAGTAGACTGCTGTGTTTCACAACTACCATGGATACAAGGAAGTTGATTTTCAAGGCTACCAGAGTGTTGGATGGAGCAGGATGGAAATAAGGTATTTTAAAATGTCACAAAGCTGGCTGTTCTTACATATATTCAGATGTTTTTCTTGAATAAATATTCCTCAGATGGTTTCAAGCTTTCAGTTACTTTCCAGAGTTGTAATAAAGCTTGTTAATATTTTTGTCAATATTTTTATTTTATATAGAGAGATTATTTAAAGTACTTGTTTTACAATTTCAGAAGTACAGGATATGCATTTAAATTTTTTATTTAATTATTTTATTGTAGTAAATATAATTAATAAAATATTTAACATTTTAGCCCCTTGTTAGTATATAATTCAGTGGCACAAAATGCATTCACAATGTTATATAATTGTCACCATTAACTATACTCCCAATTTTTTCATTAACCCTAACCGAAACTGTGCTCATTAAACAGTAACTTTCCATCCCACCTTCTCAACAGCACTTGTTAACTTCTATTCTACGTTGTGTCTCTATGAATTTACCTATTCTAGGTAACTGATATCAGTGAAGTCACAATATTATTCCTCTTATTTCACTTTATGTAAGTTTTCAAGGTCCATCCATGTTGTAGCATTTATCAAAATTTCATTGTTTTAGCGCTGAATGATATCCCATTATACACATATACTATATTTTGTTTACTCAGTAACCCATTGGCAAATACTTTTGTAGTATCTCATAATAGTTTCGAATTGCAATTCCCTAATGAATAATCCTGTTGAGTATCTTTCATGTGCTTATTGTCAATTTGCATATCTTTTATTCTGTTTTTATTTTAATTATTGTTTATAATAGTTGATTGTCAAATTGGTTTCCATATAACACCCAGTGCTTCACCCCACATGTTCCCCCCACCATGACCATCACCCCTTTCTCTCCTCCTCCTCCCCCTTTAGTCTTCGGTTCATTTTCAGTATTCAGTAATTTCCCATGATTTGTGTCCCTCTCTCTCCCTAACTTCTTTCCCCTTTCACCTCCCTATGGTCCTCTGTTAGGTTTCTCCTTTAGACCTATGAGTGCAACATATGGTATCTGTCCTTCTCCACCTGCCTTATTTCACTTAGCATGACACTCTCGAGGTTCAACCACTTTGCTACAAATGGCCGATTTCATTCCTTCTCATTGCCATGTAGTAATCCATTGTATATATATATATATATATATATATATATATATATATATATATACCATATCTTCTTGATCCATTCATCAGGTGATGGACATTTAGGCTCTTTCCATGATTTGGCTAATGTAGAAAGTGCCACTATGAACATTGGGGCACATGTGCTCCTGAGTATCTGCATTTCTGTATCCCTTGGGTAGATCCCCAGCAGTGATATTTCTGGGTCACAGGGGACTTCTATTGATAGTTTTTTGAGGTACCTCCATACTGTTTACCAGAGCGGCTGCACCAGTTTACATTCCCACCAACAGTGTAGAAGGGTGCCTGCTTCTCCACATTTTCACCAGCATCTATAGTCTCTTGATTTGTTCATTTTAGCCAATCTGACCAGTGTGAGGTGGTATCTCAGTGTGGTTTTAATTTGTATTTCCCTGATGATGACTGACGCTGAGCATCATTTCATGTGCTTGTTGGCCATCTGGATGTCCTCTTTGGAGAAGTGTCTGTTCATGTCTTCTGCCCATTTGTTCACTGGATTATTCATTTTTCAGGTATGGAGTTTAGTGAGTTCCTTGTAGATTTTGGATACTAGCTCTTTATCTGAAATGCCATTTGCCACTATCTTTTCCCATTCTGTCGGTTCCCTGTTAGTTTTTTTTTTTTATTGTTTCCTTTGCATTGCAGAAGTTTTTATCTGGATGAGGTCCCAATAGTTCATTTTTGTTCTTGATTCCCTTGTCTTTGGGGATGTGTCGAGGGGGAAATTGCTGCGATTGAGATCAAGGAGGCTGTTTCCTGCTTTCTCCCTTAGGGTTTTGATGGTTTCATGTCTCACATTCAGGTCCTTCACCCATTTTGGGTTTATCTTTGTGAATGGTGTAAGAAAGTGGTCTAATTTCATTCTTCTGTATGTTGCTGTCCAGCTCTCCCAACACCACCTGTTGAAGAGGCTGTCTTTATTCCATTGGGTACTCTTTCCTGTTTTGTCAAAGATTAATTGGCCATACACGTGTGGGTCCAGTTCTGGGCTCCCTATTCTATTCCTTTGGTCCATGCATCCGTTTTTGTGCCAATACCATACTGTCTTGATGATGACAGCTTTGTAGTAGAGGCTAAAGTCTGAGATTGCAATGCCTCCTGTTTTGGTTTTCTTCTTCAATATTACTTTGGCTATTCGGGTTCTTTTGTGGTTCCATACGAATTTTAAGATAGTTTGTTCCAGCTTTGAGAAGGTTCCTGGTGCAACTTTGATGGGGATTGCATTGACTGTGTAAATTGCTTTGGGTAATAATGACATTTTAACAATGTTTATTCTTCCAATCCATGAGCACGGAATGTTTTTCCATTTCTTTGTGTCTTCTTCAATTTTCTTCATAAGTCTTCTATAGTTTTCGGCATACAGGTCTTTTACATTTTTGGTTAGATTTATTCCTAGGTATTTTATGGTTTTTGGTGCAATTCTGAATGGGATCACCTTCTTGATTTCTCTTTCTGTTGCTTCATTTATGGTGTATAAGAATGCAACCGATTTCTGTACATTGATTTTGTACCCTGCAACTTTATTGAATTAATTGATCAGTTCTAGGAGGCTTCTGGTGGAGTCTATCAGGTTTTCCCTGTAGAGTATCATGTCATCTGCAAAAAGTGAAAGTTTGACTTCTTCTTTGCCAATTCTGATGCCTTTTATTTTCTTTTGTTGTCTGATTGCTGATGCTAGGACTTCCAACACTATGTTAAACAACAGTGGTGAGAGTGGACATCCCTGTCGTGTCCCTGATTTCAGGGAGAAAGCTCTCAGTTTTTCCCCATTGAGGATAACTTGGCTGTGGGTTTTTCATAAACGGCTTTTATGTTGTTTAAGTAAGTTCCTTCCATCCCTACTTTCTCGAGGGTTTTTATTAGGAAGGGATGTTTTATTTCATCAAATGCTTTTTCTGCATCTATCAATTGGATCATATGGTTTTTTCTTTGCTTTTGTTAATGTGATATATCACATTGATGGATTTACAAATATTGAACCAGCCCTGTAACCCAAGAATGAATCCCGTTTGATAATGTTGGATAATTCTTTTTATATGCTGTTGAATTCGATTTGCTAGTATCTTGTTGAGTATTTTTGCATCCGTATTCATTAGGGATATTGGCCTTTAGTTCTCTTTTTTGTTAGATCTCTGTCTGTTTAGAAATCAAAGTGATATGTGCTTTGTAGAATGATACTGGAAGTCTTCCTCCATTTCTATTTTTGGAATAACTTGAGAAGGATTGGTGTTAACTCTGCTTTAAATGTCTGGTAGAATTCCCTTGGGAATCCATCTGCCCCTGGGCTTTTATTCGTTGGGGGAATTTGATAACTGATTTGATTTCTTTACTAGTTATGGGTCTTTTCAGTCTTTCTATCTCTTCCCACATGAATTTTGGTAGTGCATGCGCATTTAGGAATTTGTCTATTTCTTCTACATTTTCTAGTTTGTTGGCATATAATTTTTCATAGTAATCTCTGATGGTTGCTTGTATTTCTGAGGGATCTGTTGTAATAGATCCATTTTCCTTCATGATTTTTTCTATTTGAGTGTTATCTCTTTTCTTTCTGAGGAGCCTACCTAGAGGCTTATCAATTTTGTTTATTTTTTCAAAAAAACAGCTCTTGGATTCATTGATCTGTACAATTGTTTTTGTGGATTCTCTCTTGTTTAATTCTTCCCTGATCTTTATTATTTCTCTACTTTTGCTGTGTTTGGGGTGCTCTTGTGTTCCGTTTCTAGTTTCCTTAGGTGCTCTGTTAGGTTTTAAATTTGTGCTTTTTTTAGTTTGTTGAAATAGGCTGGATCGCAATGAACTTTCCTCTTAGGACTGCCTTTGCTGCGTCCCAGAGAGTTTGGATTGTTGTATTTTCATTTTCATTCATTTCCATATATATTTTAACTTCATCTCTAATTGCCTGGTTCACCCAATTATTCTTCAGTAGGGTAGTTTTTAACCTCCACATTTTTGAAGGTTTTCCAGACTTCTTCCTGTGGTTCATTTCAAGTTTCATAGCATTGTGATCTGAAAGTGTGTGTGGTATGATCTCAATTTTTTGTATTTATGGAGGGCTGTTTTATGACCCAGTATGAGATCAATCTTGGAGAATGTGCAATGTGCACTCGAGAAGAAAGTAAATTCCCTAGCTTCAGGATGCAGAGTTCTAAATATATCTATTAATTCCATCTGTTCCAGTGTGCCATTCAGGTCCATTGTTTCTTTAGTGATTTTTTTTGTCTGGTTGACCTATAGATTGTTGTAAGTGTATATTAAAGTCCCCTGCAATTAGCACATTCTTATCAATAAGATTGCTTCTATTCATGATTACTTGTTTTATGTATTTGGGAGTTCCTGAATTCGGTGCATAGATGTTTATAATTGTTAGCTCTTCCTGATGGAGAGACCCTATAATTATTAAATAATGTCCTTCTTCATATTTTGTTACTGCCTTTATTTCAAAGTACAGTGTGTCCAATATAAGTATGGCTACTTTTGGCGTCCAGTCACATGGTAGATATTTCTCCATCCCCTTACTTTCAATCTGAAGGTGTCTTCAGGTCTAGGTGAGTCTCTTGTAGACAGCAAATAGATGGATTTTGGGTTTTGATCCATTCTGCTACCCTGTGTCGTTTGACTGGAGCATGCAGTCCATTTACATTCAGTGTTATTATTGAAAAGTGTGGGTTCAGATTCATTGTGTTCTCTGTAGTTTTCATGTTTGTATTGATGTCTCTGGTGTCTTATATTCTTTGTTACAGTTCCCTTATAGAGTCCCTCTTAGGATTTATTGTAGGGCTGGTTTGGTGGTGATGAATTCTCTCAACTTTTGTTTATTTGGGAAAACCTTTATCTCTCCTTCTGTTTTGAATGACAGTCTTGCTGGATTAAGAATTCTTGGCTGGGTATTTTTCCTGTTCATCTCATTGAAGATTTCCTGCCGTTCCTTTCTGGCCTGCCAAGTTTCAGTAGATAGGACCATAACCACTCTGATAGGTTTCCCTTTGTATGTCAAGGCCCTTTTATCCCTAGCTGCTTTCAGGAGTCTCTCTTTATCTTTATATTTTGCCAGTTTCACTATGATATGTCTTGCTGAAGGTCAGTTTATGTTATGTCTTGGGGGAGTTCGGTATGCCTCTTGAATTTCAATGTCTTTCTCTTTCCCTAGATTGGGGAAATTTTGGTGTATAATTTGGTCCAGCACACCTTCAGGACCCTTTTCTCTTTCTTCCTCTTCAGGAACTCCTATGATAGGACATTGTTCCATTTGGTTGTATCACTCAGGTCTCTGATTCTCCTTTTGTGCTCCTGTATCAATTTCTCTCTTTTTCTTGGCTTCTTCTTTTGCTATAATTGTGTCTTCTAATTCATCTATTCTCCTCTCTGCTTCTTCAATCCGCGCATTGGTAACCTCCATTTTATTATTCACCTCATTTATAGCCCATTTTAACTTGTGACAGCTATTTTGAAGGTTCCTAGTCTTTATATCAATATCTTCTCATACAACTTCTATGCTTTTTTCAAGCCCAGCAATTAATTTTATGATAATCATTCTAAATTCTTGTTCATTTATGGTACTTGTGTCTGTTTTGAGCAGTTTTCTCACTGTGATTTCTTCCTGGAATTTCTTTAGAGGAGAGTTCTTTTGTTCCATCATTTTGGCTAGCTTTCTGTTTCTTATCAGTTTTAAAAGCTCTTTCTGCACTGTGCACCTATTAGTATGGCTCTATTAAAGGAGGCTCTTTTACTGTCCAGGGACTGTCATTTCAGGGGATGTTCTTTTAATGGTGTCTCTCAGTTTTTCTTGTTGTGCTTGTAATTAATATATTTCCTTACTCAGTGGTATTTGAGACTTTCCACTATGTGTACTTTGGCCTGTTCTTTGAGGTAGCCCTGAAGAGGAAAACAGACAGACAAACACACAGGGAACACAAGCACGCAAATGCACTGGCAGATCCAGTAAACAAGCAAACCAAATGAAAAAGGAAAAAAAGGGAGCAGGAAAGAAAAGAGAAGACAGGAAAGGTGAAAAAAAAAAAAAAAACAACCATGGCACAGAGTCAACCAGAGATAAAGGACAGTCTGAGATCCTAAAACCTGTGGAGGATAAAGATAAGAATGAGATAAGGAAAAATATCTGGATTGTAAGGGTTGATCTAATCTCAGCATTGTTAAATGTTGGTCTTTCCCAGACATCAGAAGGAAAAGGAAGAAAAAGAAGAAATAGGAAAATAGAAAAGAGAAGACATGGGGAAAAATTATAGATATAAAAATTAAACATAATTAGGATAGAAAAAAATTGAAAAAAAAATTTAAAAATAGCATGCAAAGGAGAATCCAGCTCTCCAGTGAGGATGGGCGTGGTTTGATGTAAGTATGTCAGGTCTCTGGGCCTGGTCTCTGAGGCCCCGCCTTAGTGGATGCAGGGAGAAGAATGGCGGCGCCTCAATTCCCTCTCAGACTTCGAGTTGCCACCACTCTCTTGAGTCCAACCTCCCCATGCCACAGGCAGTTCAAGTTGTTGTGGTTTTCTAAGGTCTGCTAGGCCTTTAAATCCTAGTAGACCCACTTTAATATTTCCGTCACCATTAAAATAACCTCTGGCAGCCAGGCAGCTTTTTGGTTGGGACTGCGCAGGGGGATTGTCGAGCCAGTCCTTCCCTGGCTCCACCGGAGGTCTGCTATGGAAAGTTTGTCTCTCTGCAGTGCCACAGGTAAGGTCTCCCTTCAGTCTCCCCTCTTCCCCTTGGCTCTGTAGCTCCCTGGAGGTTGGTTTGTGCCCAGTGTCTTGCGTTGCTGTCTGGTGTGCAGTGCAGCAGGCTTGTGCACAGCTCTTAAAATTCTGTGCCAACCTGCAAGGCCATCCTGTGCACTTGCTGCCCTGCATGGTGTTGTGCAGCCTCTAGACCCACACTCTCTGCGGCCAGAGGCTAAGTCTTTGTGCACTCTCTTTCCCAGCTCTACTTTGAGCCGGTGTTCCCTCCCTCAGAGTCTCTGTTCCCAGTTCTCACTCACTCAATCCTGCATCCATGAGGCTGATATCAATAAGGGGTCAGTGCGTACACCTTCAAGTGACTGAAGACTTCTAATTTTCTGAAATCATCTACACATTTTATTGTGAATGAGCATATTTGCCTTTTTCTAAGAAGAAAGTCTACAGCTTTCACAGAATTCCTTAAGAGACATGTGATGAATTAAGGCGAAGATCACCTCAGTACCGTTGGTTCCATCCTTTCGACCTTTACCTAGGTGCTCGCACAGGCCCCTGTGTCTCTGCAGCCATGAATACAAAGCCCGTTTCCCACAAGACCAAGAACGGGTACAGGGTGAGGGAAGCAACTTGGGCCAGGAAATGTGGGTACCTGCTGCCTCAGCTTTGGAACTGGGTCTTGCATATCTTTTTTAAAGAAATGTTTGTTCAAATCCTCCGCATATTTTATTTATTTTAATTTTTATTTTTTAACCTTTTTAAAAAACTTTATTTATTTATTCTTTCTGAGAGAAAGAGAGGGAGAGAGAGAGAGAGAGAGAGAGAGAGAGAGAGAGAGAGAGAGCGCACCGGGGGAGCAGCAGAGCAAAAGGAGAGAGAGAATCCCAGGCAGGCTCTATGCTGTGCTGATAGAGCCGAGTCCAACGTGGAGCTGGACCCCAGAACCATGAGATTAAGACCTGAGCTTTAATTAAGAGTTGGATGCTTCCAACTGAACCACCCAGGCATCCCTAAATCTTTCTGATATTTCAAAAATTTGAGTTGGTTTTTTGTTGGTTTTTTTTTTTTTTATGTTGTAGGAGTTCCATATATGTTTTGGATATTAAGCCATTCTCATATACATGATTAGCAAGTGATCTTCATTTTGAAGGTTATCTGTTTCCTTTCTTGATATTATCATTTGATACAAATATTCATAATTTTAATAATGTCTAATTTATCTATATTTTATTTTGTTTCCTGAACTTTTGTTGTCAGATCCATAAAATTATTGTCAAATATAATATTATAAAAATTATACCCAAAGTTTTCTTCTAAACGTTTTATTATAGTACTAGCCCTTAAGTTTGGGCATCTCATCTATTTTGAGTTTATTTCTCTATATGGTATAGGAAAATGGACTTTTTCTTATGTATATACATGCATATATACAATTTCCCCAGCACTGTTTCTTCAAAAGACAGTCCTTTCCCTATTGGCTAGTCTTGGCACCTTTATTGAAAATCAATGAATCATGCATATGAGGGTTTATTTCTGGAGCCTCTATTTTACTCCATTGATATATGTCTGTTTTAAGGCTCGTATCATACTGTTTTAACTACTAAACTTTTCTATCTTTAAATACTGTAAGTTTGGAGTTGGGAGCTGCACGTTCAATTTTATTCTTCTTTTGAAAAATATTTTTGAGTATCAGGCTCCTTTGTAATTCATATGAACTTGAGGACTGACTTATTCATTTTTCTAAGAAAAGCACCTTTGGAATTTTGATAAGGGTTGTGATGAATGTGTAGATCATTTTGGGTAGTAGTGACATGTTAACAATATTAAGTCTTCCTGTCCATGAACACTAGATGCATTTCTATTTACTTGTATCTTTTTATATTTCTTTTAGCAATATTTGCTTGCAGTGTACAAGTCTTTTACCTCCTTGGTTAGATTTATTTCTAAGTATTCAATTATTTTAAATGTTATTATAAATGAAGCTGATTTTGTTTCCTTTTTGGACTGTCTAGTACTGATGTAGATAAACATAATTTATTTTTATGTGTTGATCTTCTACCCTGCAATTTAGTTGAAATTGTTTACTAGCCCTAATAGCTTCCTATGGATTCTTGGAAGATAACATTTTATGGCAAAATGTTATCTGTGAATAGAGATAGATTTTCATCTTTCTTTGCAACTTGGTTTCCTTTTATTTCTTTTATTGCATACTAGGTCTGGCTAGATCTTCAGTACAATATTAAAACACAGCAGTGAACGTGATCATTCTTATATTGCTCTTAATATTAGAAGAAATGTTTTAGTTTTTCACCATTGAGTATGATGTTATTTGTGTTTTTTAAAAAAATTTTATTTACCATGATGAAGAATTTTACCACTATTCATAATTTTCTGAGAATTTTTATTATTATAGTATGTAGAGTACTATCAAATGTCTTTTCTGTATCAGTTGAGGTGATCATATATTTTCCCCCTCAGTTCTATTAATGAAATGCATTACGTGGATTGATTTTCTTATGTTAAACCACACTTGTGTTGTGGGATAAAGCCCACGTGGTTAAGTGAAAATTATTTTACTATGTTACTGAATTAAATTGCTAATATTTTGTTGGATATTTTTGCATCTGCATTCATACGGGTTATTTATCTACAATTTTCTTTTTATCTGGTTTTCATATCAGGGTAATGTTATTTTCATAGTATGAATTAGCACGTACTTCCTCTTATTTTATTTTTAAGATGAGTTTCAGAAGAGTTACTGTTAATTCTTTAAATATTTGGTAGAATTCTTCTGGCCTAGAAATTTTCATTGTTGGAAGGTTCCTGATTATTCAATCTCCTCATTAGTTATATGTCTGTTCAAATTTTGTACGACTCAGTCTTGATATCTTGCATGTTTCTAGGACTTTGATGATTTCATGTAGAGAGTTTGTTGCTGTACAAGTGTTTATAGCATTCTTTTATAGTCTTTCTGTAAAATTTCTGTAAAAATGGCTATAATGTTTCTGCATTTTTTATTTTAGTTACTTAAGTTTTCTTTTTATTTTTTTAAGAAGCAAGCAAAAGATTTGTCAATTTTGTTGATATTTACCAAAAAAAACCCAAATCTCGATTTTCTCTACTGTGTTTTTATTCTCTATTTTATTTATCACTGCTCTCATGATTATTTCCTTCCTTCTTCTAGATTTGAGTTTAGTTTCCTCTTCTTTTTCTAGTTACTTAAGATATAAATTTAGGTTTTGATTTGTGACCTCCTTTCTTTTTTACTGTAAGCATTTATAGCTACAATCTCCTTCTTATATTATTTTTGCTACACCCCTTAACATTTGGTGTGATGAATTTTCATTCTCAATAGTGTCAAGTTTTATCTAATTTCTTTTGTAGTTTCTTATTTAACTTAATATTTGGGTGTTTTTTTTTTAATTTTTACATATCTGTGAATCTTTTAGCTTTTAACTTGATCTCATTATGGTCAGAGATGCATTTTATGGTATCTACATTTTTAAATGCATTAAAACTTGTTTTGTTGCCTCATCATATGGTCTATCTTGAAATTTTTTTTCCATATTGCACTTGAGAAGGATGTGCAGTCTGCTGTTTGTGAATAGAATGTTTCATTCTAAACATGTGCAAATCCAAGCTCAACAGACTCCAATTAGGATAGATGGGCCAAACAAGTCTGTTTGGTCTTGTTTATGTATTATATTATCAAGTTCTCTATTTCCCTACTTATTTTCAATTTATTCTATCCATTATTGAAAGTGAGATATTGAAATACCCAACTTGTGATGTAGAATTGTCAATTACTCCCTTCAATTTTCTCAATGTTTGCTTCATATATTTTGAGAGTGTTATTAGGTGTATAGTTATTTATAATTTTTATATCTTCTTGCTGTAGTGAAATTGTTATTAATATATAAAGTTCTTTACACTTGTAACTTGATTTAAAACCTATTTTGTCTGATGCTTGAATAAGCAACCAGCCTTTATATTTACTATTTGCTCAAAGTGTTTTTTCACACCCTTTCATTTTCAACCTACTTGTGTGGATATGATTTGAGTCCCTTGTTGAAGAGCACACTGAATTATTTTAAAAAGTCTTCTCATTTATGTCTTTTGATTAGATATTTAATCAATTTTCATTTAATGTAACTACTGGTAAGAAAGAGAATAGTCATTTTGCTATTTGTTTTCTATATGCCTTACAGATTTTTGGTCCCTCATTTTTTCCCTTATCTTCTTTTGTGTTCAGATGCTTTTTTGTAGGAAAACATTTTGGCATTTCCCCTCTTATTTCCTTTTTATATATTCTACATGTACTTTTTGTGATTACCATGGATATTATATTTAATAGTCAAAAGCTACAACAATGTAACTTGAGTTTATACCAACTTAACTTTATTATCATACAAATCTCTATTCCTTTACAACCCCATTTCCCTTCTTTCAGTTACTAGTGTCAAAAATTACATCTTTATAAATTCTGTGACCAGCAACATCAATTAATGATCATTTTTATACATTTGTCTTTGAAATCACGTTGAAAAGAAAAAGTGGAATTACAAGCCAAAATTACAATAATGCTAGCTTTTATAATTTCCCAACAATATTTACCTTTATCAGAGATCTTCATCCCTTTACATAGTTTCATGTTGATATCTCATGTCCTTTCATTTCCATCTGAAGGAATACCTTAACATTTCTTGCATGGCAGATCCAATGGTAATAAGTTATCTCAGTTTTTGTTCATCTGATAATGTTTTAATTTCACTCTTATTTTTGAATAATAGTTTTACTGAATATAAAACTCTCAACTGAGAATATTTTGGGTTTTTTTCCAGCACTTTGAATAATCAACCCACTACTTTCTGGTTCCAAGGTATCTGATGAGAAATCAACTGATAATTTTATTGAGAATTCTTTGTAGATGAGAAGTCAGTTTTTCTTACTGGTTTCGAGAATTTTCTTTGTCTTTGTCTTTTGACAGCTTGATTGTAATGTGTGTTAGTGTGAGTCTGTTTAAATCTATTCTAATTGGAGTTTGTTGAATTTACTGGATTTGCACATTCATGTATCAAACTCAGAACATTTATTATTTTTTTTCCAAATAGTTTTTCTGCTCCTTTCTCTCTCCTTTTCTGGGACTCCAAGAATGCCTATGTTCATATACTTAATGATGTTTCACAGGTCCCTTAAGTTTTGTTTACTTCTTTTCTTTATTTTTTCTTAATATTTCTTAGAGACAGAGATTTTAATTTTCTATCTTAAAGTTTACTGATTTTTTTCTTCTGACAGCTCACATTTTCTTTTGAATTCCTCTAATGATTTATAATTTCAATATTATACTTTGCAGCTCCAGAATTTTTTTATTTTTGTCTCTTTATTGATATTCTTATTTTGTTCATACATCATTTTCTTTTCTTTGACTATGTCTTCCTTCTCTTTAATCAACTTTCAACCAGATATTTTCTAATCTTTGTCTAGCTGCTTCAGTGTTAAGTTTTCCCTGGGATGGCTTCTGTCAGTTCATTTTGTTCCTTTAAGTGGGCCATACTTTCCTGCTTCTTCATGTACCTTGTGATATTTTTGTTGTTGAAAACTGGACATTTGAAACTTTATGGTAGCTCTAGAAGTCAGATTATTCCCCTTTCCAAGGTTTGATTTTTTTGTTTTCAATGTTGAAGAGTGTCTCTTTGTCAAAGATCAACCTGCAGTGAAAGTTTAATGTCTTCTCAAGTCCTTGCTAAGTGTGTTCTTTTCCTTGTGATGGATTTCTAAATTTCCTCTTAGAGATAGTTATTTTTAAATGTCTTAATACTTACATATCTGGTTCTCCAAATGGGAAAAAGGAAAAGAAATACACAGCAAGTACAAAACGATTTCATTACTTAAAAAAATGTAGTCCCCTTGTCATGGAGTAAATCTCAGTATTATTGAGCAAGGAAACATTGGTCACCCGCTCCTCATTCTTTGTATCTAATAAGAGGAATATGAAATTCTTCAGAAAATAATCAACTGTTCACAGCACTTGGTAAAGGATAGACTGGACTTGGCCATGTTCTGACAAACCTTTGTAGAGCAACCAGTATGTCCTAACAGGCCAGGAGTCAAACTCTCTCACACACTAGGCAAGTCACATTATACCTTAGATGAACTCACAGAGTAGCTATGAGTACTGAATAAATAGGACAGACATATCACCTATGACATTGTCTAGTACATGGAAGTAGCCTGAGAAATGACAGCTATCCAAAAATAATCCAAGGAACTTAGAAATTGAGAAGATAAAGCATATACATAAACAAGTTAATCAACAAAAGAGAGTTTTTAAAGTTCAAAAATGTACACTTGATGCTAAAGCAGCACATAATTAACAGCCAGATAAGTTTAAGAGGAAATTGTTTTCTCATTTCTAGGCATTCATTACTCTCCCTGTGATTCTCATATGATAATTTTATAACACACAACAATCATGAAACAGGGTCATTATTTCTGCTTCAACCATGGCAGAGCATGGTGTGCAAAAAGCTTACAGCTAAGGCTTCTAATCCCAGTTCAACTTAAGTATACTTGAAGACTGAATAACATTGGGGTTGGAAAATATAAAAATGAAAAGAGCTACCTTTGTTTTTAAACTTAGAAGAAATGGCCATGAAGACTGAACACTCCCACTACTATTGATACTGGTTTCTCTCATGATTGTGCTGTTGACCAGAAGAGAGGCTAGACCCTGGATAGGTGATGAAGTGGCCCTTTAAGGAGGTCAAGCTATCTTTCCCCTGGAAAAGACTGATTGTGAGGCAGGAAACCAGCCCTGGAATGTGGGCTTGAATTCAGGTGTGAAAAAGGAAGTGTCTTTCTGTGGGACTTGTGGTTGGGTTTTGGATGCTGAAGGAACTCTAAATGTGATAATGGTCCTTTATGAGGCTAAGGGGAGGCTAAATTCTTTCAAAATAGAGAGTGCTGTCCAGCTTGGAGGCTTCACTGTGAGAAATTCTGGGGAAGCAGACCAGGTTCTGTGGCCTCTGAGAACAGCCAAACCAAACAAAAGCAGTAGAAGTCTCAGGCCTGGGAGATACAGGTTCAAATCTGTTTCCATCACCACTGCTTGTGAGACCTTGGAGAAGTTACTTCACCTCTAAAAGACTCAGTTTTCTTCATCTCTAAAAATGAGGACTACAGTCGTAGACTGTAAATCTAAAGTTCTTTCTTGGCCAGCAAGAGAGGGGATGCAGGATTAAAATATGAGAGATGGCTAATGTCCAGGAAAAGACAAGAGCCCCAAATAAGGGTCCTTACCCTGTTTTTATTAGGATCAGAAGGCTTACAAAGATGGTGAAGGATGTACACAACGAGACAATGAAACTGTGAACATTAACTTGGGGATGTGAGGGAAAGGAGGTCTTGAAGATATTTGGGGTTAGGGGTTTTCGGTTAATACAAAACAAAATTCTGGCACTGGACAATTGGGCAGAAGGTTGTTTACAGTGAACATGAGGCACCGTTTCTGTTTATCTTAGCTAACCTAGGGGAATGAGACAGGTAGGACACATGACCTCAGGGTTAACAAGGCACCTTTTCTTTTGTAAATTAGCTCCACTCTGGGCAGCATCACCTGTGGTCTACAGTTCTATTTATCTGTTTACTTAATTTGGTCCTTCTTTTCTGTGAAAGCAGCCTTCTAAATTTGGGGACATTCTCACCCTGAACACCTAATCTTGCTTACTTCATATACCTTTGTATTGGGGGCCTTTGCCTCCCTCTCTATTCTGGGTGCCTTTGCACCCCCCTTCTATCCTAGAGGACCTTGCCCCCCTACTCTATCCTGAGGGCTTTTGCCCTCCCCCCACTCTATTCTGGGGGTCCTAATCTTGTTTACCCAAACTCGGGTGTGAGCATCCTATTGTACTTCTTTATGCCTTCTTAATCTATTGGTGCAACCCTGGGAAATTCCTAAGCTTATTCCTCACAAACAACAATATCAAGTAGGATCACTATGGGGATTACAAAAAATGAGCCTCACAAAACGCCTTTATGTAGTGGTCTAGCATGGTGAGTTATAGCAGTAGCAAGAAATCCTCAGGTATCATTGCTCAAGTGTGTCCTACCTCAACTGAACTGATTCCAGGAACTGTGGCCCCCAGGATAGCACGGGGGCATGAAGATTGTGCTCATAGGGCCAGGAATATCATAGGGTATGGGACTTCAGAGCCAGGGAATGTCCAGATAACTGAATGTGACATCCTTGGTGCTCCCAATTGGGTGAAACCTCAGCAACTCTCAGGTGACATATACTTTGTCTTAAAAGTGATAGTATTTAATTTAGCTCGCCACTTCTTTGCATGGTAGCTGGGCAGGCATAGATATCCCATTGGAGAGAACAGAGGCTCAGAGAGATAAATGGTTTGCAGTGGTTGGTGGAACTGGGAGGGATATAACAAAACTGTGGTAATAACTTCTGTCTTCTAGCAGTTTCCCTTGTACGGCAATATCTCTCCTAGTCAGATATCTTCCCTGCTGTCCAACCCCTGCCAAGTGATGGTAGCCCCAGCAGAAACCCTTGGGGTCTTTCCCTGCTCCAGCTCCTCCCCAGCCCAGGGGAACCAGAGGCGTTGCTATTGTCCACTGTCTCAGTGCTCATCCCTGAGTCCCTTGGACTCAGGACCCTTGGACCATCTATGGACTGGCTGGGAGAAGGTTGTCAGCAAATAGTAGGTGGGGGTTCAGATTAGCTGGTACAGCAGGACTGCTTTCATCCACTACAAGAATTTGGTGAAGAAGGGAGACCTCAGAGACAGAAGACTGTGCATAGTGGGACAGCCAACTTCCACGAGCCTATTACACCTATAAAGGACAGCCATACTCAGACATGGCATTTGTGCACATTGACTATGAGAAGCAGATCATGGTGAGAGAGAGGAAGTGAGATCCAGTGAGCTCCCAGTGGATAGAGAACAGTCCAGGTCAGGGAGCTGCCTCCAACTATGAGCAGGGCAGAGGGCATGGGTGATGCTATGCTAAGACCAGATGGATTAGCTGAAGTTGTCTCTGGGGTTATGCTAAAAGGCCTCACAGAATCAGTCAGTGATGATTTTCTTGTCTCTCATACTATAGCACCAATAAATTAGAGGCCTGTACTATCTGAATGTGAGAGTCCCATTAAAATGACAAATGGCCTCTCTTGCTTTCAGCATCATATAGACAGATGGAGGGAGGCCAGTCTCTCTCAAAAGAGGCAAACCTGCCAAGACTGAAATTCAATGAGGGAAGAATTTTGGGGTGCTGAGGCACAAGCAAGGCCTGGAAAAGACTGAGCCAGGACTGCGCAGGAGGATGAGGAGTTGATTTTGAGGAGGGCTCTGACCTTCACTGACTTCTCTCTCAGCAACCGGAGATCACTGGCTAAAGGCCTTGAGGCATGGCTCTACCTCTAATATTTGTTCTTTGCCCTTGGATGAAGTCCTCCCTTCTGGGCCCTGGTGCATTCATTTGTGCTATACTTTCTTTCAGAGGGTGACAGTAGGTGATTGATCCTTTGAACATTGTTTTGTGGTAAAATCCTCATGAAAAACAAAAATATCGCTCCCCTACCATCCGTGACCTACAAGTAGTGCTCATCATCCTTGTACACATTGCTTGTACAAATATGGAGTATCTCAAGTTTTCAAAAAATCAGAGGTTTTCAGATTTGTGGCTCTTGACCTTTTTACCTGTCCATGCACAGCAAATTTTTACAAGTGCCTTTATTGAGAAATAATTAATGTTTGCTCATCTTCATTCCACAGACACACATGGCTCCCCACGGGGAAATGGAGAGTGAGTAGAATTAAGACCACAGCCGATAAACGGCATATTAGTTGAACTGTCATGCCTGAATGGCCCTGGGTGATACCCACACTGGGTCTGGCACTCTTAGGATAAGGCCATGGGCCTCTGTGAGCCTTGTGAGCAGAGGGAAGAAGGGTTGGAGGTGCAAACGTGGAGGGTTCAGCTACACCTACATAGAAGTCTTTGGGGCTCCCACAGCTCCTTTTGTCTTGTCTCCTTTCCTCTTGGCATTTCCAAAGCCATTTACTTTCATGGTAGCCAGATGCTCAGGGACTTTTGCTTTTCTAGGCCTGGATTTCTGTGCCAGACCTCTTACCACTTTTTCTCTAGCAGCTCTCCTGCCACAGTTGAGCATATTTCTTCTATGTTCCATCCCAACAAAAGCCGCTCTCAGCTTGCTGTCCCACAGTGGGACATTAATGCATTAATTCATAAGGCAAGTTCAAGGAGTAGGGTTGCTTCTGCATTATCTAGCCCTGAGAATAGCAGACACTTGGGGAAGGAAGATATAAAATCATGCATAGAACTATGCTGAGGAATTTCAGGCACTGTTACAGGCTAAAAGAGTAATGTTTGGAAGGGGAAAGTCTTTCCTAGCATTCTCCACACACAGCACATAGTTCTGCTCACTCACCTAAACAATAAGCAGACCTGTCTAAACCCAAAGGTCCGGTCCGGGCATCTATATCAAATTGTCTAAAACCCTACGCCCGGTCCCGAGTACGGCGCTCCTGGTCCCTAACCTGCGGCCCCGGAGCGGCTGCGGAAAGCTAAACCGCTTGTATAGTTGTTCCCCTCGGGGGACTTAAATAGCGGGACCCGGAAGTCGCAAATTCGGCCGTCCATCCGTAATATACTCCGGGCTGCGGCAGCATGGGACTCGCCAGGCCCTGGCGCGCCTATGCTGGCTCCGGGCGTGCCTCTGGTCGGGGCGAACGCAACGCCTCCATCCCGCCCCGGCCGGGGGCGGCTGCCGGCTCCAGGCGCGCAGGCTAATGGACACGCCTCCCTCATCGGTCCTTCACCTGAGGGAGGGAGAAAGGAAGGAGACCCGCAAAGTAAAGACGACACTCACGGTTTTCTGGTCAGTCGAAGAGAGAGTTTATTTAAAAAGCTGTCATTATATAGGCTTTCAGGGCAGGGATATCCAAATAGCTGACCTACGTCAGTACCAGGTAAATAGAGTCGAAATGCATAATCAATGAAGCGCGCCGACATTTGCCTCAGCGATATGGGGGGCGGGGGAGCAGCACTAAATACGGTTTTGATCTTTTGTGTGCCCCTGCCCTTCTGCGTCTGTCTCAGCAGGACAGGTGCCAGCTGGCAAACACCAGGCTCCAGAAGAATTCTAGTTTACTGGCTCACTCTCCGGGAGAGATCTTTGCCAGAGGCAGCGTGAAACATGGCAGTCCCCGACACAGACCCACTTGTTACCTGTCACCTGAGTGGTCTCAGGAGCCTGCCCCTGCTGGGTCTGGGGAAAGTACCTATTAACGGCTTCTTTAATCATCTCAATTTAAGTAAGGTTTGTGGGTCAGCCACACACATACATATCTGGAAGTCTACATATCTTTAGCATAGCTAAAGTCTCCTAATATTTAAAGCTAATGAGGTTTTTAGAATGTTTAACAAAAGGTTTTAAGAATTAAAGAATATCGCAGCTTTTATCATTAAGAGAAATCCTTGTTTTTCAGCTTCCTGGCTGGGTTTCTCTGTGGTGTCTGGCTTCTCTGTCATCTCTTAAAATTAGAGTTTCCATTATATAGGGCACCTTCCATGTTCTTTTAGACCATACTCCCAGGCTCATCCTTCCTTCCTGCTTCATCCTTTCCCTGGGAAGGCTTGATGAGAGCCCAAATCTATGTGCTTCAGAAGGACCAGACCCAAATGGCCTTTCTCCATGATCCAGATCACGTTGGTCAAAAGACCAACTCTGTGTTCTATCATCTCCTGCTGGACTGATTAGTTTGGGGAGACAGGAAAGGGCTAGAGAGTTGGATGAAGGGGATCCATAACAGGAAATGAGAAGACTTTTCTGTAATGAATAAAACAGATTTATTCATTTACTTACTAATAATTGATTATGTGACTACTGTGAGCAAAGCACTAAGTGGTACTCAGGACACAACAGAGAACAAGGAAGGGACTTTGCTCCTTATCAAACTTATTGTGTGTCTTAACAAATAAATAACTTTTTTCCACATAGACAAATTTACTGTGGAGAAGCTCATGACATATTTTTCTTTGTGCATTTTCATGTGTGAATTCGGCTGGTCATGCAAATGATGTTCAAGAATGTCTGAAATGCCTTGACAGTTGCATTATTGGCTGCTCATCCAGGACCAACTAGACGCCTAACTGCAACTGAATCCATCATCTTACCCTTCTTATGGATACCTGGAAGAAAACAGATAGGGTCATGGATTATAAGGCTTAAGAGAATTACAGGCTCTGCAGAATGTAAGCGATTTTCAAGGACACCTCTATACTCCAGGGAGCACTGCAACCATCATCTTAGACAGAAAAAGCAATTCTAGTTTATTAAAAAACACTTCCACTGCCCAGAATATAACTTTATCATTTCCCCTGCCACATGCTCTGGTGTCTTGCTCCAGAAAGCCTTGGAGACTGTTACCACATACAACTTCAATCCCAGGAATCAAAGGTAAAATGGTTCCTATTTGTTTGCATCATAGATCTATAAGTATGAAAGCCCATTTACTTTAGGATTAAAGTGTTTTCTCTTGAATGTCTCTTGAGTGATTTAACATCAATACAGAAAGTCCATCTGTCCAGTAGACGATGAAGAAAACAACATAGCTTTGTCTTGGGAAATAAGCACATCTTCCTGTCTCATGTTCTGATTCCTCACGGAAAGTCAAATGCCTTTCCAGGACACTGCATAGAATGTGAAAGCAGGAATTAAATCCCACAGAGAAACAGGAAGCCTTTATTGAAAAATAACTACATTTTTTATGTTTTGCTTTCTATATTTTATAACAACTCCCTAGGAACTGATACTCTTTCCTCTTCTAATGTTCTGTGCTGCTTCTCCTTCCTCTGCTCTCTCAGACGTAACCGCCTTGGCTTCGTCTGTCCCTTAGAAGCCTGCGGCTGAGCGAAGGCTTGGCATTAGGTATTTATCATCTCAAGATGTCTTTCCTCAGATAGTTGGCTCTCCACCCTCAGACCTATTTTGCTAAACAAGATGAGTTTCTGTCATTGCTGAAAATAATTGACTTGTTTTTTTTAAATATATATCAAGTCTCAGGTTAAGAACTGGACAATACAATGCATTTATTATTCTCTCTCTCTTCTGTTTATTCTAGTGTGAAATTGTTTTCCAGGTAGTGAATAATTCTGCCAAGATTTTGTGCCCTTGCTAGGTAATTTGCTGCATTTGGGAGGAAGATGCTAACCACATGGGTCTGCTATCAGAGGTGTCTTTACAGTTTTGTCAGACATTGCACCATCATTGCCTTCTGTCACTCAAATGAGCCCATTGTCCTTTATTCATTTTGGATCATTCCTCATTCCATGAGGATGATTTATGCTTGGTGTTCTTGGTAAGCAAATGATTGAGAAGGCATTGGCTATGCAGAAAGGATCTCCCCTGGAGTGGCATTAGAGGGCTTTTACCTAGATGGGAATTTGGAATTCAGTATGCAGTGTTTCTGTGTGGTCAGCCATCCCACTACCAGGCATGTTCTGGAATATATGGCATAACAACCAGCTGATCTTTGATTTCATCTATTGGCAGCAGGTTCTGTAACCATTGATTGTGACTCCCTGGGTTACACAAAAAGCATGCTGAAAACAAGGAGGTTATTCATGGATGAAACAGCCATCTTGTACATCTGACCCTCTCCTTAGGGTGAAAAGTGGTAATATAATGACCCTTCAGAATGCTTCCTAAAGGTACTAAAGGAATAGGGATGTTTGGGGAAGCAGAAAGATGAGCTGATGAAGGCTTCCTGATTGACTTATCAAAGGAGGACATTCCATCATGGTAAATCAGAGCATCTTGACCTCCACATTATCAACATTTTGGCTTCAATAATCTTTTTTTTGGATGTTCTGTGCATGTTAAGGTACTTACCAGCATCCTGGACTTCTCCCTACTAAATTACCAGCATCCTGGACTTCTCCCTACTAAATTACTAGATGCCAGAAATACTTGCACCTCTTCCCAAGTTGTGACAGATCAAACTCCAGACCCCACCAAATGTCCCCTGAGGGATTACCTTCTCTCCTTGAAAACCATGGCTGTAACTAAATGAAGGTAACCCATGAGCATCTCTCCTTGAAAGGTACTTCCATGGGTTGTCTAGATGGCTTCATAGTATGGACGATTGACTATAAGATCTGGTCATGATACACTTGGATCTGAATCCTGGCTTAGTTATTAGCTTTGTTACCTTGGGGAAAAAACATTTACTTGAGCCATAATTCTCTGGAGAGTGTAATGGCTCTGGAGAAGTCAATGAGCTATGGAAGGATAGGAAAAACAACAAACAGAGCACTGTCATCTCACCTTCCCTTAAGTTGACTCCAATGGGAAGTTGCAGAGGATACCTACTCGCTCTTCTGTACTGCTGTGCATGCAGCACAGGTCTGCTGCACACATGTGCCTTGTATTCTGAGTTTTATAATGAGCTCTTCCCTGTCTGGGGCTAATGCTAAGTGCAATCATCACTGTCTTTGGCTTTGACTTCACTTCTCTTCAGCGTTGACCTTCTACAAGAGCAACTCTCCTCTGTCCTTCCTCTGACAGGGCACATTTCATCCCTGGCATGATATCTGACCATCTGGGTCTATTCTCCCCTTGCTGTCACTGGGAGCCATTTACCTCGGCTTCTTTCCAGATTTTCCTTGTCCTTCTCTGCTTCTTCATGAGCCTGTTTGAAGTAGTTTGAGATTCTCTCACTTTGGCTACGATTTCACCAAGTTGTGTTTTCCCAGCCTCCCATCTCAGATACTGTGGGAGCCAAACATATTTTCATCCATGTGGTGCACAAATAACCTTCAATATAGCTACATCCTTAGACTCACTTTATCTAGGAGGAAACAGAGATGCAGAGGTGAAGAAGGCACTTGCCAGAGGCTTCACAGCTAAGGAGTAGTAGAGTCTAGGTGTGCACCAAAGTCTGATTGGGCCAGGAGTCTCCTCATGATAACTATGTGAGCACCACCATGCCTTGGGCCTCATGTGCAGAACCATTGCCTTATTTTAGAGCTCTTGGGCCTCAGGAAGATCTGGCCTCTCAGTCCTCCTACTTTCCTTTGAGTTGGGAACCTAAGGGCTGACTCCTCTTCTCTATTCCTCAAGCCCCTGGGAAAGTGCCTGACATCCTTTTGGGTTGACTTTCCTACCCACTAATCTTTTATTTGAGGCACATTCATGTATGTGGGGCAGTAGGTTTATGACCTTCCTGGGACTTTTCATGGAAGCATATGAGGCTTTGAAGATGAGGCAGATTCAGTTGGTCTGAGGTGAGAAGGTCTCCTCTCCTCAGGTCAATTGAAGGAAGAAAATGCAGCCTCTGACCTCTGACCCAGCTTGAACTATGGGGTTTGCACTGGTTCTGCCTCAATGCAGCAGCCCTGAGCTGTGCTGACTGAGACTTTTCTGCCCATTTTGCAGCTGTTAGTGCTTTGGAAAAAATACTAAGAAACAAGACTCTTCTACCAGACTTTTAAGCAGGGCTACAGTGTAAATTGTAATGAGAATGCTTAAGTGGTACTTTACATGCCAGATATTTTTTACATTGGTGTATTACATCATTTAATTGTCAAAACTGCTCTATGAGGCAGTTGTGATTCTTATGCCATTTATCAGTGCCATGGAGAGGTAAAGTGATTTGTCCAAGGTCATGCATCTTGAAATCTGACTTCAAATCTCATATTGTTAATCACTAGACTTAATTCCTTCTAGAGGTATAAAATTAATCCCTGGACGGCATGACACATTATACTAGATGGATGTGCAGTCTGATGTGGGAAACACCCAAATTTATCATCCAGAAAAAAATCTTACTTTGACTTTATTCTAGATTTATTTTTGTCATCAGATTTGTCTACAAAATGGAATTATTTCTACAACAATATTAAAATGAGTTTGGATTCCTTGAGCACTCAATAGCAATGGTATGTGTGTGTCTGTGTTTGTGTGCTTGTGTGTGTTTTGCTTGATCCTGGGTGAGTTGAGTGTTAAGAAGAGCTGGCCCAGAAATGAGCAGGAGCAGTGAGACAGGGAGAAGCTGAAGGGCATCACAAACCAGTGTGGCTGAGCCATAAAGTAAATTCTTCCTGCTGACTAATCAACCTTCACCCCTCACCCTTAGAGAATTAGTGGGGTGTCCTGCATGTGAGAAAAGCCTGAGTCCTTTCTATTATATTCTGCAGCACAGCATGTCTTCTCTTCTCATAGTTTATTTTTAAAGCACCAGATGGAGTGTGGTTGCATGCATCTGTGTGTGCATGGGAACATGTTTGTAACATCATGGGGGTCCTCTCAGAGCACCTTTGTGCAGGGTAATTGGGACCAGGCAATATCACTCTTACCTTGGGCAAATCACTATACCACACTGTGACTCTTCATGGCACCCATAAAGTGGTGATAAAATCACACATGCCTGACAGAGTGGTCCTAAAGATGAAATGATGTAAGATGTGTAAATACTGCCATCCTAAGGTGGGGATATTATTTTATCAATAGAGCTTTTCTTCCCTGTGGTTTGTACATTTTAATTTTTCCCAGTAACTCTTCGAGCCTGCTGATAATCACAATTCAGCACCTTTATAAAATGAATGTTCTTACAGGCTTTCAGAGAAATCCTTATTTCTACTTTGATAAACCAACTCCCTCACCAGGCACACCAAATACTCTTTACATTCAGAGAAGGGAGAGCTCAGGCTGGGAGAGTGCATCTAATGGGCTAGCTGGATCCAATGTCACCTCTAACCCCAAGGAAAGAGACTTATCCTGCAAACTGAATACATAGACTATCTCTCTGATTCAGATTGGCCTTCAAGGGGTGAATGATCGCTCAGCCAGAGTGTAATCCCACAGTGGCTTGTCCTACTATTTCCAGGCCTTAAAACATGAGAGTGGAATAAGGCTATTTGTTCTTTTCACATGTGAAGAAGTAATCTTTGATCAGAGCACATGATGAAGCCTGTTTGAGAATGATGTCCTCCTAGGGAGAAAATCACAGGGGAGAAGAAGAAAGGGGAAAAAAGAGCAAGAAATGTAGAATAACCGTGTGAAAGAAAGGTAAGAAAGGTACATAGAAACTCTCTCTCTCTCTCTCTCTCTCTCTCTCTCTCTCTCTCTCAGCAATAGTGGCAAGAAATACCATGAAATGAAATATGGCAGTTCTTTACCAAATTACCATGGCTTTCAATATGCAGGGTATGCTGTTATTAGCAAGAAAACCAAACCATTATTTCTTCATGACTAGATAATTTCACACATAGTAAGACATTGGAAATCGACTGAACAGGTCCCAATCATGTTTTCCACTGAATTATTTAAAAATAAATTAATTAATAATTAAATTCATTTTCTGTAACCATAGTACTTCCACATCACCTGTCCTCATTATTCCTATGTGATCCCCTAAAGGATATGATTTTATAATGTCTTGGCATTCCCCTTTCTTATATATGTATGTGGATTTATTTCTTTGTACTTACTTAGTCCTGCCAAGCTTGTTTCAGGATGACGTGCCTGATGAAAAAGAGTAGAAACTGTGGCACAGACTTTGAGTAGAACAAGCCACTACTGTTGCTTTTATTACTTAGTGGACACCTGTCAGGCAGAATTGGTGGGGAAAACAAAGAAATCATAAGAATGAAACTGCTGATCAATTAAGATAGAAACAGTAGCCAACAAAATCTATGCAAGGGACACTAGAACTAAGCTCGTTCTGCTCTCTTGGCACCCTGCAAGTATCATTTGTTGGCCCAAACCACTTTTATGCTCCCATCTCAGTGCCCTAATACAGTAATCCCTTCCTGCTACAGGTGTTCTTCTTCAGAGCACTTTTGGATCCGTTATCTTATTTCTGCATCTGATACTTTTGTGAATCAAGATATGAATTGTTTTTCCAATTTGGTACCTGATGGATAGCTGGAGCTCAATATACAAGGCCAAGTTACTAGATAGGATAAGTGAGATCTAAAGAGATAGAGAAGAAAGGAAACATACCTAAAATCATGCTTGCAGTTATTGGTGGTGGTGGTGGTGGTGGGCCCCACCCACAACATTACTATATTTGTCTTCCATCCTGGGAACCTGCTCCAAACTCTACTACTTGAATTTGGATTTCCTTCAACTTTTCAACCATTGGACGGGGTAGGACGGTGGCACGTCTGTTTGTGCCCATCAAAGCTATAAAAGTCTGAATCCTTCCCCTCTCAGAGCTCCCCAACATACAGGTACCTATGACCTCCAGTTGCCTTGGGGCAGGGTTCTCCTCTGACTTCTCATCATTTCTTCTCAAGAATATCTGAGATCTGGGGAGAGCGGGGAGATAGAGAAAACAGATCTGAACTGGGAACATTTGCTTTTAGTTCTGAGTGGCCTAGAGCCTGCTCACAGCTCTATTCTACTCCTGAAGCTTCCCAACATCACTACCGAAGCCATCCGTTTTAGCTGTAGGGCTACCCTCACACAGCAGCCACAACCACATAGCTTCCTGCCTCACACAGGCTTGACTAGCATTGTGGTGACTTTTTAAAGAGTTCACATTAATTTGGGGCGCTGGCTGCCTTGTTATGATGATAGTATCTTGTGTGTGTGTGTGTGTCTGTGTGTGCTTTTAACATGAGAGATAGGGATTTCCTAGGGACATCAGGGCTGATCTTTAATAATCTATCTAGATTCCTTCAGGATAGTTTCTCATTCTCCACCTTCATTACCTTTGTCAGCACTAAGAGCCCAGTAATGAGCCAGTGTTCCACCAGTACTTTCCAATGAGAGTTTGTCTTGTGAATACATCGAGAGGACCAAAGCTTCCTTACGGCAGACAGGGCCAAGTGGGCAAGGGGGGAAACAGTGACTGTTGTCACCTCCAAATGATCCCAGGTTGGCATGAGAGACTGTAGGAGACACTGAGCTGCAAGACAGTCCAGTTACCACCCTCTTCCTTTCTAGCATTCCTCATCTCCTCACGAATCAGCCAGAATTCTAAGAATGTGTTTTGTTGCCTTCCCTCCTGTCACATTCAGTGCAGATATTGTCTCTCTACTGTCTAAGAGGAGCAAAGCCATCTGCCCACCCATGATGAAGGTAGGTACTGGTTGTTGAAATGGGGAGACTCTAAAGTTCACAACCAGATTGGCAAGTGAGTCCCCCATCTAAAGGAGAGCTAATAATGACCAACACACTGTTCAGCCAGCTACCTTTGAATCTGCTCCCATTTTTCAGCCTGCTGCAACCTCCTCCTCATTTTCAGGCAATAATGTGAATGTTGTGACCATTGATTACATGATGAACCATACAATTTAGTGAATATTTTTATTACCAATTTCTATGAACTTCCCTTAAATCCTGTCAATAGACCCTTAAGGTCCTCCTACTTCCTCTTACAGAAAAGCCCTGTTTTGGTCAACATTCTATCTTCTTTACATCAACTGCCAGTAACTGTGGAGGGTCTGAGATTTTATTCTACCTGCATTCTAACAAGGTAGCTCACCTCAGTTTCAAGGGCAGTAGTAGAAGGCACAGGATTAATGGGTCAGAGATAAAAGATAGGTTATTACTGATAGCAACAACAACAGCCGAAATATCAGAATTTTTGTGCCAATTCCATGAGCCCCAATTCCCTTCAGGGTGATGTGAAAAGAGACAAATGATATCTGCACACACAGTAGATTAGGTCACAGAAGAGGAACCCTGAACTTAGAGAATCTGAATCTTTTAAAAGAAGGTTAAGGGTGCTTACTTTTGTTTCAGAAAGAAACATTATCTCCATTCTGTTAGAAAATAAGCATACATGTCCTTTGCTCTGGAGGGTGATACATATTTATAGTTCAAGGCTGTCTGCTGCACTAGCATCCTTGAAAAGATTGTATGGAACACATACTGGTCAGTTCTTCTCTCATAACTTGTGCAAGAATGGTAGAGTTCCTTGGAGAAATGTCAGCTGACTTCCAACACTTCATCTCAATACTTCTGATTTCTGCTTGAGCTATATCCGCCATGTTATGTGTAAAGTAGGAAAGTAATCTTGGGGTAAAGCTGGATCTGTGGTGATCTCACCTACTATAATCCCTTCTTCCAGCTCTCTCTAGTTTCTGCCTGCTTTGCAACACTCTTCAGTGCCGTGTGTGTGTGTGTGTGTGTGTGTGTGTGTGTGTGTGTGTTCCTGAGCTTTTGATTGTTTTGGCAGAATGATTAGTCTGATACGAATCACTCTGTCATTACCTGATGCTTTAATTTAATAATAGTATCTAATTTATCCATTTTTAATTTTCTTTCTTTGTGTCCTATTGAAGAAACTTGCCTATTTCAAGGTCATAAAGGTATCTCCTATGTTTACCTCTTCAATAATCCATCTTGGATTAATCTCTGTGCATGGTTATGATGTAAGTCACACACACACACACACACACACACACACACACACACACAAATATGTCCTGTCTGAGCACAATTCACTGAAAAGACTATCCTTTCCACTCAATGCTATTTTTGTCATAAATCAGGTGATCCTATATGTATGTCCTTGCTTCTGAGTTTTATTTTCTGTTCCACTGGTTAGTTTGCTTGCTCACTCTTGAGTCACTAACATATTATATGAATTAATATAGCCTTATAATGTGGCTTGGTAGCTGTTAGGGTAAGTCATTTATTTTTAGTTTTGTCCTTCAGTGTCATTTTGGCTATTTTCATACCATTGCATGCTCATAAGTGTTTTAGAATGATCTCACTATTTTATATGAATAATGATGGCATTTTTGTTGGGGTTTCATTGAATTTATCAATTAATTGTGATTACAAAACTGGTTTTGCACTATCTTAGACTCTCTTTGCTCATTCATGCCTGTTTATATATTGTTGATATATTTGTTTATAATTCTGAAAGGAGAAGAGATGGCTGTATTGTAGTGCCTATGAACTCATTGGAATGAACAGATCAAGATATATGGGACTTTGGGCTGGCTTTTGCTGACTGCCATGTGCTCTCCCAAGTCTTAACACTCTTTCTCATTCTTGTGCTCTTTCTCTTGTCATTTGCTATGCTGTGGAGAAACAGATGTTGTATCTGTCTTACATAGCACCAAATTGGCTTAGTAGACTCCTGAAACCCATTCTGAAACTTTCTTTGGAAGTATATGGTAACTTTTTTATTTCTTTATAGAATGTTTAAAAAGGGGCAGGGAAATAAAGTGAGCCCCAGTATTGAGAAGCCATCGTGTTATCTTCTCCAGGCAAGATTGCAAGAGGATGCTTAATTACACCTCCTTTCCCTGTAAGTGGTGTGTTTGGACTCTTCAGTCTGCTTCATGGGTTTGCTCTTTTCCTTTTTCTCCATCTTATCTTCCTTGCTAGGTTGGCTGGCCAGATGTCCATGCTACCATGGAAGTCATGCAAATGGCACTTGAAAGGGGTGAAGATGAAGGTGGAGAGAGATGGTCCCTTCTCTTCCCTCACAGGCTTTTTCATTTAGCAAGCAATATCAGATGATCCCTTCCTGCCCTCCCCTCCCATCATGAGTTCATAAAAAAAAGCTCTGGTTTTTCAAAATGACTACTTAAGTCAAAGTCATACTGTCAATCCCTGGCCACTCCCTAGCCTATTATAGGCATTCAACAGGCAGTTTATTTCTCAATAGGCAAAATATTGTTCTATACTGCCTGGCATTCACAGTTGAGTCTCACAATCCCACCACTTTCCCAGTTTCCTAGACGATTCCTTGATCTGAGTCAGTTTCATTGTCTCTGTCTTCAATTGTCTCTTCCCATCCTGAGAACATAATTGGATGATTTTAACTACTCTGGACACTTAATTCACATGTGGATGAACTTATCCCCAGGAATACTGGTACATTTTAACAAAGAGCTAGCCATTTTAATAGCTAGCTCTCCATTCCAGACCTTTGTGTATCTAAAGAAGACTGACAGATTGGAATAGTTCTTAATGGAAGAAATTTTTTATTTTATTCTAGAGGCAGTTTGCACCTTTCTGGGCCCAAGCACTCATATTTTATTCTTCACTATAGAATTTTTCCTCTAATATCTTCTATTTGCCCTGGCTGACACTGTGACATTTAACTGGCTGGTAATTTGACCCCTTCTGGCACAGAAGCAGTCAGCTTGGGAAGGTCTGAGGCTCCACTGTCAGGGTTCACTGGTGCTAGGAGTTACAGAAAGGCACTGTCAAAATGGAGGGCCAGTGAGTTGGGACAAAGAGTCAGCACAGTCTTCAAAAGGCTGCTTATTGCTTTGCAGGGAGGTACATGGTAAATGCTCAAGAGAAGGTAGCTGTTTTGGTTGGTGGTATATGGTTGTGGTGTTGGTTTGTTGTGCTGTAAACAGTTGTGGGTCAAGGCCCTATGGAACTGAAGTTAAAAAGGCTGGGCTCCAATCCTAAATCTGACCTTCAGCTTCCTTAAACTGAATTCAGTAATAACTGCTGTCTAAGTTATTATGAAACATCATGAGATACCTTACTTTAAGGGTTTAATGTGATGTGTGGCACTTTGTGAGTTGGTTTTCCAAAGTCCCCTTGGGAGTAAGCAATTCATTCTTATTCTAAAAAAATGTCCTACAGACATTACCATTTAGTATCATGGGAAATCAAACCCTTATCCCATAAATCTCTTAGCTATTGAAATTGTTAATAAACAAAATTCAACTGAGTACATTTTAAAGGTCTTATCGGCTTTATTCAATGATTCATGAATCAGACTGCATCCCATCCAGCAAATAGAAAAGAGCTCTGAAGAAAATAAAAGACTTTTATAGGCAGAAGAGGGCAGGCCAAGGGAGTCACACTAGCAAAAAGCTGATCAAAGCATAGAGCAAAGGCAAGGTCACCTGTTTTAGGGGATAGTAGTGTCTTTCAGGTGGAATACCTCACTGGTGCTAGTCAGGTCATTACAGACTGACTGGTTCATTTCTTTTTTAATTTTTTAATGTTTTATTTATTTTTGAGAGAGAGAGAGGCAGAGTGTGAGGGGAGAGAGGAAAATACAGAATCTGAATCAGGCTCCAGGCTCTGAGCTGTCAGTGTAGAGCCTAATGTGGGGCTCAAACCCATGAACGGCAAGATCATGACCTGAGGTGAATTCGGACACTTAATGGATTGAGCATTTTCAACATTCAGAAATGCATGGCTCTGATTTAAGAGTAGCAGTTTGAGAAGGCCAATCCCACTTCGGTGGAAACAGAGATGAACCTTTCATTGTGACATGTTTAGTGGGGTTCCTGATTAATTTAGAAAAAAAGATTGTAGATGATTTCTGTATCAAATGTTTGGGTGATAGATAAAACTTTAGACAAATGATTTAAAATATTCAATTGCATTGCATTATTTAGCCTAGTATCTAGACACTTAACTGCTTCAGCTTTGCTTCCCAGCTTTAGCATCTGAAAAAGAAGTCATGAGGATGTGTAAGGTGAGCCTGTGTAATGTCAACGGGTCTGTGGATCCTGTTTCCCATTACATTCCCTGCAAATAATAGTCTTCAGGGAATATTTATTTATTTGCTTTGATAAGCTGGTTAAGCTGGTTCTGAGCACCTGGAACAGGGCTCCATGGAACTAAAAGTCATTAACTGTGTATGTCCAACTTTATCTCTCTTGTTCTTCACATGCTGCTAAGCACTGCAGCCACTCTCTACTGCTGGCTGCCCCAAGGTGGACAGTCGATTCCTGCTGGCTCTGCTTACATTGTTCCCTTTGCAATAGTCATCCTCATGGCTTTTGCTACTTGAAGGTGCTTATTGAAATTCTGGGACTATCTTAATATATCTTCTACTAGGACTTGTCTGAAAACTCCTTAAGATTTGGTGATAGCAATTCCTAACAGTTGTATAGCACTTTATAGGCAACCTTTATTTGCTCCTTGCAGCCATCCTACGAGGTAAGTCACCTTACCCCTGTTTTGTAAGTGAGAAAATGGAGACTAAAAGTTGGGTGATGGCTTAAGACTCTGTACCTGGCAGAACCAGAGCTTCTGATTCTCATTTCAGATGCAATGCCCTCAGAGATCCATCTGCTGCAGGCTCAATTCTCAGCACATAGAAAACCTGTTTTCTCTGTACCTATCCACATTCTCCATTCTTTCATAACTTTTTCTGGGTAGGGGTCATTTCTTGCTTATCACTATATCCCTCAAAATACTTCTTATAAAGCTTTATTCATAAGGATGTTAAGTGTGTGTTGATTGTGTTGCACTCAGTGTGTATGTGTGTATAATATGTGGTGTGTGTGTGTGTGCATGATATGTGTGAAATGTGTGATGTGTGCATAATGTGGTGTGAGTGATGGGTGTTTAGTGTGGTATACATGATATGTTTGTGCATATGTGTGGTAGGTGAGGCATATGTGTATGCACATGTCTGGTATGTGTGCCTGTATGTAGGGAATATGTCATTTGTCCATATGTGTGCTGTGTGATATGTGGTAGGTGTGTGGTATGTGAAAGTAGTGTGATATGTGTGCATGTATGTACACGGTTGTGTGGTTTGTGTGTATGTATTTGTGGTGTGTATGTGGTGTATGTGTGTTGTGTATGTGTGCATCATGTGTATGGTGTGTCTGATTTGTGGTATACTTGTGATATGGTATGTGTGTGTGTAATGTGCATGTAATGTGGTGTTTATGTGTGTATAATGAATGTGTATATGATGTGTGGGGAGTGTGGGAGACTTAGGGTATGTAGGAAGTGTAGGGTGTATATGAGACATAGGATATGTATGATATGCAGGGACCTGTGTGATGAGTTGTGTGTGTGCGTGATATGTGTGGGGAGCAGGTGAGATGTGGGGGGGGGGTGTGGGTTGTGTGTGTGTGTGTGTGTGAATAAGAGACGGTGTGTGTGTGATCCATGTGATTTGTGTGATGTGTGTGAGGTGTGCATAGGGAGTGGGGCCAGAGGTGGGGGGTTATGCCAAGCACAGGGCCTCTGTCAGAACTCACAAAGCTTGTCTCATCTCTGTGTGCCCTGTGTACTCTGTGGATACTTTCATAAGATGTTCTTCCTCCTTTCTCTCCTTCTACCTTTCATTTCTTAAAAACTACCTGCACCTTCTAACCTTTTTTTATCTCTTCCTCACCACCAGCCCCTTCTTTCTGCCTTCTTGTTGACCTGTTTGAATGAGAACCAATCCCTTGACAGACTAAAAGTATTTCTTTGATTTTTAAGCATCATGACACCATGGCTTGTTAAGCAGCAGCAAAACAGCTTAGTGAAAAGCTCCAGGAAGAAAATGATGTGCAGAAGGCACAAATGCCCTTACAAACATACCATCTACAAGTGCCCATGCCTTCCCACTTCGTAATCCAGTCCATTTTCCCAAGAACAAAAAAATTCTACTGCATGTTAGTGAGATGGGACACAGTTGATGAAGTGGTTTCCATGGAAATGATATCACATGCTTGGCAAAAGCAGCCTGTTTTGCACAAGAAAGAGAAGGGAAATAGTGACCTAGATCACAAATGGTCTGACACAGCTCTGAATTTAGCTCTTGTCACATATATATTCCTTAGCTGTGTACAGGCCAGAGTTTGGCATCCGAGGCCTGTCCTCAGACTGCTCCCTGTGCCAGAGACTAGCAGACTCACAGAGCCCCCACCTGCGTCACAGTCAATTATTTCCTCCTGCGTGCTGCAGTCTGGGCCCTGAGTTTCCTGAGGGCAAGCACTGTTTCTTGAGTTCTGTTGCTGTTTGCTCTATTTGTTGAGTGTTTTCCAGACACTTTAATAAGTGCTCATGAAGATCGTAGGTACAGAGACCCAGTGTTATTGGGTCCTTTCTAAAGTCAAAAACACTCAAAGTCACGAAATTGCTTGGGCAAGTCTTCCTAGTTAATATGTTGAACAGGCAGAGGTCAAACTCATACCTACATTTGTCAATGCGATGTCCCAGACCCTGGAGCCTTGCAGAGCATCTGGGCATATATGTGCAATGGAAGGAAGGAAGGCTGGAAGGAAGGAAGAAAGGAAGGAGGGAAGGAAGGGGAATAATGGATAGGAAACATGTTAATTATTCAGTCCTGAGGCAGAAGTGTGGTCTTCCTGGGCATAGGAAGAACAATATTGATTAACTGACAATAGAAGTTCAAGGTTCTATTCCTATCCCCTTCACCCTCGCTTCTTCTACTGTTGTTACTGCTGTTTTTGCTAGGATGAGCAACCAACTTTGGATGGCTGAATTCTGACTACTCAAGTCTTCTAGAAGAGCTTCCATGGTTGGATTTTTTCTAGAAACTTCCCGGGGGACTAGTCTCAACACAGACACTGGACTCTTGACAGCAAATCCGTTCACAGCCAAGTTGCCATTCCTCACTCTGGCAACTGGTTTTTTCTCCAGTCCAGAATGAGAATATTTATGAATGATTAGGAACTGATTATAGAAGAAGGGTGAGTTGGCCTTTAAAGCACCCAGGCTAGTGGGGCCAATGTAGAGACACATTTCCTGAAAGTTTCTGAGACTGTCATCTCTTTCTAGGTCAGAAAAGACTAAGGTGTGAAGAAAATGTACACTTGTCTTGATGTTGACAGGAATTTGCTTTTCCTGACCTGTGAAGGAAGATGAAAAAACACTCTATATTCTTCCTGGAACCATGACTGGAGCCTCTGTCTGAAGTGCCTGCCAAATAGAGCACAGGAGAGGGTTCTTCTGAATCTCTCCTGTGGCTTTTCTCTTTTTCCTCTTTGGACTTCTCACCCATGACTTGTTTTTCTTGTGAGGGAGAATGTGAAGAAGGGGTTTGATGCCAATAGCAGAGCCAGATATAGGGACCAAGACCAGATGAGCAAGTTACCTGCTGTTACAGTTAAATGGTGCTGTATAACAAATTACCTCAAAACTTAGTGCCTTCACAAAAGGGAGAAACTGAGAGACACCATTAAAAGAATATTTCCTGAAACAACAGGCCCTGGACAGTCAATAAGCCTCCTTTAACAGAGCAGTATTAACAGGTGCACAGAGCACTACGAGCATTTGAAAGCTGACAAGAGACAGAAAACTAGCAAAAATGACAAAACGAAGGAACTCTCCCCTGAAGAACCTCCAGGGAGAAGTCACAGCCACAGAACTGCTCAAGGCAGATCTAGACAACACACTAGATCAAGAATTTTAAAAAACTTGTCATAAAACAAATTGCTGGGGTTGAAAAGAGCATCAAAAAAGCAACTGAGACAATGACTAAGGACTTTCAAAATAGGTGTGATGAATTTAAAAAACGGCTATAAATGAGGTGAATAACAAAATGGAGGCAGCCACCTCAAGGATTGACGAGGCAGAGAGAAGAATAGGTGAATTACAAGATATAGTTATAGCAAAAGAGGAGGCAGAAAAAAAGAGAGAGAAACTGATCCAGGAGCAGGAAAGGAGAATTCGAGACCTGAGTGATACAATCAAACGGAACAACATCTGTATCATAGGAATTCCTGAAGAGGAAGACAGAGAGAAAGGTCCTGAAGGGATACTAGACCAAACTATAACTGAGAATTTCCCAAATCTGGGAAAAGAAATGGACATTCAAATTCAAGAGGCACAAAGAACCCCCTTAAGACGTAACTTAAATCGACCTTCGGCACGACATATCATAGTGAAACTGGCAAAATATAAAGATAAAGAAACAACTCTGAAAGCAGCTATGGATAAAAGGGCCCTTACATACAAAGGGAAACCTATCAGAGTAGTTACAGACCTATCTAGTGAAAGGTGGCAGGCCAGGAAGGAATGGCAGGAAATCTTCAATGTGATGAAGAGAAAAAACATGCAGCCAAGAATCCTTTATCCAGCATGCCTGTCATTCAAAATAGAAGGAGAGATAAAAAGTGTTCCCAAATAAAAATTGAGAGAATTCATGACCACCAAACCAGCGCTACAAGAAATCATAAGAGGGACTCTATGAGGGAAATGTTGCAAAGATTACAAGGTGCCAGAGACACCACTATAAACATGAATCCTATAAAAAACACAATGACTATAAACCCACATTTTTCAATAATAACACTAAATGTAAATGGACTGAATGCTCCAACCAAACGACACAGAGTAGCACAATGGATAAAAAAACAAAACCCATCTATTTGATGTCTACAAGAGACTCACTTTAGACCTGAAGATACCTTAAGGTTGAAAGTAAAGGGATGGAGAAATATATCATTCGACTGGAAGCCAAAAGAAAGCTGGAGTAGCCATACTTATATCAGACAAACTAGACTTTACAGTAAAGGCAGTAACAAGAGATGAAGAAGGACATTATATAATAATTACAGGATCTCTCCATCAGGAAGAGCTAACAATTATAAATATCTATGCGCCAAATTCGGGAGCACCCAAATACATAAAACAATTAGTCACAGACAGAAACAATCTTATTGATAATAATGTGCTAATTGCAGGGGACTTTAATACTCCACTGACAGCAATGTAGATCAACCAGACAGAAAATCACCAAAGAAGCAATGGACCTGAACAACACATTGGAACAGATGGAATTGATAGATATATTTAGAATTCTGCATCCTAAAGTTAGGAAATTCACCATCTTTTCGAGTGCACATGGCACATTCTCCAAGATAGATCACATGCTGGGGCATAAAGCAGCCCTCCATAAGTATAAACAAATAGAAATCATACCATGCACACTTTCAGATCACAATGCTATAAACTTGAAAATAACCACAGGAAAAAGTCTGGAAAATGTCCAAAAATGTGGAGGTAAAAAACCACCCTACTAAAGAATGATTGGGCTAAACAGGCCACTAGAGAAGATATTTAAAAATATATGGAAAAAAATGAAAACGAAAAACAACAATCCAAAATCTCTGGGACGCAGCAAAGGCAATCCTAAGATGAAAGTATATTGCAATCCAGGCCAATCTCAACAAGCTAGAAAAAGCACAAATTCAAAATCTAACAGAGCACCTACTGAAACTAGAAGGGAAGCAGCAAGAGCACCCCAAACCCAGCAGAAGAAAAGAAATAATAAAGATCAGGGCAGAAATAAACAATATAGAATCAAAAAAAAAAAAAACAGTCGAGCAGATCAATGAAACCAAGAGTTCGTTCTTTGAAAAAATAAACAAAATTGATAAACCTCTAGCCAAGCTCCTCAGAAAGAAAAGAGAAAGCACCCAGATAGACAAAATCATGAATGAAAATGAATCTCTAACAACCAATCCCTTAGAAATACAAGCAATCATCAGAGATTACTATGATAAATTATATGCCAACAAACTGACAACACAGAAGAAATGGACAAATTCCTAAATGCACATGCACTGCCAAAATTCAAATGGGAAGAGATAGACAGCATGAATAGACCAATAACCAGTGAAGAAATCGATTCTGTTATCAAAAATCTCCCAACGAATAAGAGCCCAGGGCCAGATGGCTTCCCAGGGGAATTCTAACAGACATTTAAAGCAGAGCTAATACCCATTCTTCTCAAACTATTGCAAAAAAATAGAAATAGAAGGAAAACGTCCAAACTCATTCTACGAAGCCAGCATCACCTTAATACCCAAACCATACAGAGATCCAGCCAAAAAAGACAACTTCAGACCAATATCCTTAATGAATACAGATGAAAAATACTCAACAAGGTACTAGCCAATCGAATTCAACAGCATATAAAAAGAATTATCCATCATGATCAAGTTGGATTCATTCCTGTATTACAGGGCTGGTTCAATATTTGCAAATCCATCAATGTGATCCATCACATTAACAAAAGAAAGGATAAAAACCATATGATCCTGTCGATAGATGCAGAAAAAGCATTTGACAAAATACAGCACCCTTTCTTAATAAAAACCTTTGAGAAAGTCGGAATAGAAGGAACTTACCTAAACATTATAAAAGCAGTTTATGAAAAGCCCACGGCTAATATCATCCTCAATGGGGAAATACTGAGAGCTTTCCTCCTGAGATCAGGTACACGACAGGGGTTCCCACTCTCACCACTTTTGTTTCACATAGTGCTGGAAGTCCTAGCATCAGCAATCAGACAACAAAAGGAAGTAAAAGGCATCAGAATTGGCAAGGAAGGAGTCACTTTCACTTTTCGTAGATGATATGATTCTCTACATGGAAAACCCAGCAGACTCCACCAGAAGCCTTCTAGAACTAATCAATGAATTCAGTAAAGTTGCAGGGTACAAGATCAATGTACAGAAATCAGTTGCATTCTTATACACCAAAAATGAAGCAGCAGAAAGAGAAATCAAGAAACTGGTCCCATTCAGGATTGCATGAAAAACCATAAAATATCTAGGAGTAAACCTAACCAAGGATGTAAAGACCTATATGATGAAAACTATAGAAAACTTATGAAAGAGATTTAAGAAGACACCAAGAAATGGAAAGACATTCCCTGTTCATGGATCGGAAGAATAAACATTGTGAAAATGTCATTACTACCCAAAGTAATCTACACATTCAATGCAATCCCCACCAAAATTGCACTAGCGTTCTTCTCAAAGCTAGAACAAACTGTCCTCAAATTCGTATGGAACCACAAAAGACCCTGAATAGCCAAAGTCATATTGAAGAAGAAAACCAAAACAAGAGGCATCACAATCTCACACTTTAGCCTCTACTACAAAGCTGTCATCATCAAGACAGTATGGTATTGGCACAAAAACAGACACGTAGATCAATGGAATAAAATAGAGAACCCAGAACTGGGCCCACAAATGTAGAGCCAATTAATTTTTGACAAAGCAGGAAAGTGTATCTGATGGAAAAAAGACTGCCTTTTTAGCAGGTGGTGCTGGGAAAACTGGACAGCAACATGCAGAAGAATGAAACTAGACCACTTTCTTTTGCCATACACAAAAATTAACTCAAAATGGCTGAAGAACCTGAATGTGAGACAGGAAACCATCAAAACCCTAGAGGAGAAAGTAGGAAAAAAACCTCCTAGATCTCAACCGCAGCAATATCCTCCTTGACACATCCCCAAAGGCAAGGGAAATGAAAGCATGACTGAACTCTTGGGACTTCATCAAGATAAAAAGCTTCTGCACTGCAAAGGAAACAATCAAGAAAACTAATAGGCAACCGACAGAACGGGAAAAGACAGGTGCAAATGACATATCAGAGAAAGGACTAGTATCCAAAATATACAAGGAACTCACCAAACTTCACACCCACAAAACAAATAACCCAGTGAAGAAATGGGCAGAAGACATGAACAGACACTTCTCCAAAGAGGACATCCAGATGGCCTACAGGCACATGAAATGATGCTCAACATCACTCATCATCAGGGAAATACAAATCAAAACCACACTGAGATGCCACCTCACGCCAGTCAGAGTAGCTAAAATGAACAAATCAAGAGACTATAGATGCTGGCAAGGGTGTGGAGAGACGGGCACCCTCCTACACTGTTGGTGGGAATGTAAACTGGTGCAGCCACTCTGGAAAACAGTGTGGAGGTTCCTCAAAAAACTATCCGTAGAACTCTCTTATCACCCAGCAATAGCACTGCTAGGGATTTACCCAAGGGATACAGAAGTGCTGATGCATAGGAGCACATGTACCCCAATGTTCATAGCAGCACTGTCAACAATAGCCAAAACATGGAAAGAGATAAATGTCCATCACCTAATGAGTGGATCAAGAAGATGTGTGTGTGTGTGTGTGTGTGTGTGTGTGTATACACACACACACACACACACACACACACAATGGAGTATTTCATGGCAATGAGAATGAAATCTGGCCATTTGTAGGAAAGTGGATGGACCTCGAGGGTTTCATGCTAAGCGAAATCAGTCAGGCAGAGAAAGACAGATACCATATGTTTGCACTCATAGGTCTAACAGGAGAACAGGAGAAACCTAATGAAGACCACGGGGAGGGGAAGAGGGAAAGAGAGTTGGGGAGAGAGAGGGACGCAAAACTTGAGAGACTATTGAATACTGTGTTGGGGCCCATCCAGCCAGAAGTGCTGTGTGGCCTTTGGGACCCTGCTTCCCCTACTTGAAAATGTGTGCGCCTGACTGCCTGACCTAAATGGATCAGAGACTGGAGTTAGTTTCCTTATTGTTCATGCCACTTGGTAATTGCGGCTTCAGTAAATAGGCAGACTTTCTTATTGAAACTGCCTCCCTGGTTAGAG